>CM057822.1:36076374-36301374 GCA_030067965.1 Latrodectus elegans | reverse complement strand
TTCAAAGATCTTGCATACAAAATTGGGTTGATAATTCTAGGAGATAATGTGTTAAAAAAAATCGGAAGTCGGAAAATCAAATTTCGATTAATCTTAACAAATTTGCCTTAAAACTAAATATATGATTGAATGAGTGAACATATGTGCAAATGTAATTTCCTAGCTCTAGTATTCCAAAAGTATGTACCATGAATCCTAAAGTACCCCTTCAGATTTTATTGTGATAAGCGAAGAAAAACTTTTTGAAAGTAGTCATACGCCAAATATCAGTTTAGATCCACATTTCAAGTCAAGGGCCGCTGTGAGCAGCTTGGCTAGGGTTTCTTCTCATAATAAGAGGGTAGTGATTTCAAATCCTGCCTTAACTGAAGATCCATCGTGTTCACTTATGGTGTCTAGGGCATGTTAAATAGGCTGTGATCGCAATGTCCTCCAAGTGAAATGATACTTCTGGGAGAGGCAGGCCAAGTATTAGGCATCTTCTGCTTAGTTCTTGCTTCTGAATTATAAAGACTCCTACTCTGCACTTCAGCCTAATTGGTAGAGCACTACTCTGGATTAAGTACTAGGAGATATAAGCTAGAATGTATGCCATTACACACACACGTCAAAGAAAGAGAACATCCCGGTTGCTTCTATCGAACTGGTAGACCTCAACGCAGGGCTAGGCACAGGAAAGAATGCTGTTAAAACAACAACGACAGCACTTGTAGTCATAGAATACAATTTTAAAGAATTTCTATGTCCTAATCGTCATTTTAACATTTTGTTTGCTCGAGATAGTTCTTAACAACAAACAACGAAAGCAAATGACTATATTCAGTTTCTCTTTCTTCCAGCTGTTTAGACATGGTTAAATCTAAACACTCGAATTGTAAATGGCCATTTAATTAGACATGGCACAGATAATATGACGAGTAGGTACTCCAACCATCAGTTTACTTGCTAGTGATCAATATGCGTTTTAAAAGAAATTAACGATCTGAAGAAATAAAACTAGTACATGTACTCATAAAAATCATGCATTGGCATGTGGAGTGTGTAGAAAGAAGTTGAATGTTTAACCTAAGTCAGGATCAGCGTCAAAAATAAGTTATTGATGTCAAAAAAGTCCATGATATTACTAATAAAATAATTCTACTCACTGTTTTAAATTAATATTATGATGGGGAAAACTTCTGAAGAATGTTTATGTCCCACCAGTAACACCCTCACATGTTGTTCATAGATAATCATACATGCTCATAATCTCTATAAACAATTGATAGATAAAATGAAAATAAATGAATTTCCATTGACTAACACTCTTGATGAAACCCCAGACAGTAAATAAAAATGTCCAATTTATCAGCTATGTAGATTTTCTTGCATTATTGTTAAATATTTGCTATATTTTAATAAATGGAAGTCTGAAGAAATGTCTAATATCCTTGACACACACTTATCATGGAAAATTCTTTGGATTAGGTTTAGTGCATCGGTGCGTGGAACTGATGATAACTAGTCAGAGCCTAGTTAACACATGAGACTACTGCTGATATTGAGTTGCAAAATCTTGAATAACTTGAGTATCTATAGCAGGAATGACCAACCTGCGGCTCTTTGAAGTATTATTTATGGCTCTTGATAAATATACCTCTTCTGGCTCTCAATAAATCTACTCGAGAGAAAATCAAGCTCTTAGATTCAAATATAAGTCGACGCCGATTGTTGAATTTGGAAAATTCGCACCAGAATAGAAATATTTTGAATTAAAAAAGGAAGTTTTTTAAATATTTCAGTATTCGAAACAACGTACTTATGGGAATCATTTTGTTCCTCTTTAAAATTCTTGAAATCTAAACACCGACCAGAAATACCTAACCAACATTTCAAAGAATTACAAAAAAGTATTGTCACCAATTAATCGCCAAATTTTAAAGAATTATCAAGAAAAGTCAAATAAATCTGTTTTTAGTTTTTAATATTTAAATTCAATACACACATTTTGTACATTTATTTATGATTTCAATAAATATAATTTCTCTAAAAAATTTTAATACCTTTTTCGCATACCTTTTAAATACGTATTTAATTAAGGCTCTCGAAATATTTGAGATTTTTAAAAGTGACTCGTTCTATCAAGAAGCTTGGCCACCTCTGTGATCTGTAGCATCATTCGCCGAAAAAAATTTTGCATCAAATGTGTTGAATTTTCCACTGGCTCTCTCCTTCGAACGCATAAAAAAAAGCTAAATTCATAAAAACTAAATAACTTAAAACTCTATTTTTCATAATAAATAGATAAGAATTATCCAGGGAATGAAGTAAGAGTATTTGTTTCGTATATACTATTGCGACACACATTAGGCTTTCATTTTTATGAAATTATAGGAATGAACAAATTCGTTCTTAAACCTAGAGTTTTCATAAAGAAAGCATTTGATCATAAAACTAATATTTTATTGATCAAAATATCCCCTCATTATAAACAAAATGCCATTAGAAAAAAAATTTAGCATGATCTACACAGACATTCTTACTTTCATTTTACTGATAAAAAATTATCTAAATTAATCTTCCATTTTCTGCTTCAATACTAATTTGTCACACTTCTATTTTTTCATTTTTTTAATTTAAGAAAGTATTTCCTTGCTTTTTCTTTTAAGTAAATTTCGAAATATTACGAACCATACATCTGTCTCTTTTACAGATGGTCACAACACTATCACTTCATATTCTTGCTTGATATTTTAAATTTATTTTTCATTATCATTCATTGTATTTAAAATTGTTTAATCATCCGATAATTCTCACGTACGAATTACATCTGGAACCGCATTAAAAATATATTGAAATGAAATCTTCTTGCATGAATAAGTTTCTTTGTTGATATTCGAGGAGGACATCTTTCAAGTTTCAAATAATGTAGTACTTGAATTTCTTAAATTTCTTGTATTTCGTCATTAAAAACTGCATGTAAAAATGAACTAAATATTATCAATTAAATTTTTTATTCAGTTACAGTAGTTTTTGTTTTTTTAAAAAAAATAAAGTCTGCATGTCAAAATGACCCAGGTAGAATTTTTTCTGCAATATCATTCAAAGCATTGATTGGTAAATGAAGTGAATGATAGATATCAGTTTCATAATGTGATTTTAAGACATAATCACTCTTTCAAAAGTACCTTTTAATATTTATACTTGATGTTATTGATTATACTCAGAGATGTTTCTGCTATTAAACCGGAGTTTATTTCGGAGAGAGAAATTCCAATGTAACCATATAATCCATACATCAAGAAATCCCAAATTTCAAGAAATCCCAAATTTCAACATTAACAGTAATATTAGCTACAAAGACTTACAAAAATTTATGATATTTTAATAAAGTCATTGGTCCAAACTTCTCAATCACAAAATAATTGAAAATATTTTTAATAAAAAATGAATTTAATCAAAAGTTATATATAAGATGAGTTTGCGAAACAGAACACTTTCGAAATTGTAGTTTATAAATAGGAATTCAAATTGCCACTGAATATATTGGATCATGTTATGGAACAACCACTTGTTCATAAGCCAGTGAGAGGTTTGTAAAACTAGCTCCTATTTTATTTTGAACTTAGATGAGAAGCTTACAATTTTTTGAAAGAATATAATGGTGTAAACGTCAATAATTTTATGCATTTAGATTTGCTAAGAAATCTGGCCTACTTGTGTTGTATATTTGAGAAAAAAATGCATTGAACATTTTATTTTCAAACAGAAATAGACATATAATTTTCATATATATCTTGAAGACACTATATAAGCATGCAAGAAGAAATTATAAGTGCTGAAAAGAGAAGTAAACGATAATTAGACAAAAATTGTTTTCTTGTATTGCAGTAGTACATTTTCAGTAAAATAAATAAGGATTAAGGAAAAATGCTGAATAAATTTACAGCATGTCAGCCAGTCTACCATATTGATTATCAGTGAATTTTCCAGAAAAACAAAAAAAGACGTATGCATAGATCCAAGATCTATCCCATGTTGTATATCTAAATCATGTAATTAAGTTAATTCTAAATTATAGATACTTTTGTTAGGAGGGTTTGTGCTGACCACCATAAAAAGCAACTGTAGTAGATGATGGACATACTGCCTTGAAAGCGAAAAAAGTCTGAAACCTGTCAGCAAGTGCCATTTCTTAATAACAGTGAACAGCAACGAAGCGGCAAGTATATTCTGATTTACTATGCAGATACTTTACCAAAAATGGTTCATTTGCTCATCATTCAAAACGTTGCATATTTTCATAGCTCGCTACCGGAGCCACCATTTAGAGTGATGCAAGGAGAACAAGATATGAACATCTCGGTTCTGATAGAAGTTTCTGTAATCAAAGATTGCTATTGTAAAAAAAGACAGTTCTTTCCTCTGTGTATTTATTTGAATGTTTTACTGGAGCAGATTTCGTTTTTATCCATGAAAATGCACAGCAACATCACACTCCTGTTGTTGTGCAGCAACTGAAACAACAGGAGTCTGATGTGGCCTGGATTCCTGTTTTTCCTGTATGTGGTGTTGTGTACTGGAAAGTAAGATATCATTCAATGATGATATCATACTACCCTGATTTAAATGCAAGAAAACATATGTGGGAGACTTTGCGAAAACATCTTGATGTATGGTTACATTCTCCGACGAACACCTAGCAGTTATAACTGATGCGGATTGAAGAACGGGAAGTCTCACCTGAAGAACTGTGGAACAATATGTTGTTGAGTATGGAGAAACTGGGGGAAGCAACCATTGTAGTAATGGGAGAGCATATCCTATTCTATGAAATTTCTACATGTTGTCCTTTTTCTTGGACAGACAATCGCCATATCATGAGCGCAATAAAATCGTTTCTATTTGATTCCCTACTGTGTTCATGTACAGAATCAAATAAATTTGATTTCATACAAGTAGGCATTTTGTTATATTTGTTTTTACACAATTATGTTTTCGTCCTCCATTAAGTACAAAATGTCGCCTTTCATTTCTGAATTTCATGTCTCTCAGATGATTTCTACTGAAATTACAGGCAAAAAACACGTGCTGTTTAATTTTTACAAATTATTAGTGTTTATATAAATACGCGCACTTTAATGTATAGTAATTATGTACCTTATAAACATGAATGTATCGCATTCTAATTCTCTTAATGGTAATTCGACATGGTTCAATCTCGAAATTCCTACTCTAATGTATGAATAATGAATCTATTATCATATATTGTAGAAAAGCTTAAAAATAAAGGTAACTAAATATATTTGCTACATTTTTTAAAATAAATTTGGGAAATAAATAACTTTTATTAAATTAATTGGATAGTTACATAAAAAATTTTATATTCAAATAATTCATAAAAAGTGAAAAGAGGAAATTATTTTTTTTTGTTTATTAAGAAATGAAGGAAAAAATAGTAAAAAAATAAAATAATTTTTATGGGGAAAAAAATTAAATTGCTTAATCTAAGCACAAATCATAACATGCAAAAAATCGTTTTTAAAAAAGAATTAGAACATTGAAAAATAACATCTTATAAAATTTGCTTGCAGAAAAGTATGTGTGTTTCAGAAAATATCGTAAAAACTCTCGGAATTCAGAAGAAAATACATGAAAAATAATTAAACTCAACTGTGTATTTTATTTATTTCTTATAAATAAAAAATGATTAAAGCTACGTGAATTGTCTGTTTTCAACATTTATTATCCTAAATAAACGTTCTTTGGATATCATCAGAGTCGATTTTTGTATTGAAAAAGATTCATCATCCTGTCCAAAAAAGAAAACTAAATTACTGCACACAAAATACAATCAATATTCTCTGTGCTCGTTGAAGCAAGCTAAAGAACTCTCATCATCATCACCACTTTAATCTCGATGCCAGGTTGCCATTTTTTTCTGTGTCCACTTTTGAAGATAATTTTCAATATTCATAAATTCTTTCCCGCCATTAAAACCGGAAATGGATGTACCTACTTTTTTCTCACATGCTTTGAGTTGTGTATCCCCATTTACATTCATCTCCACAGATTGCTTCAACTTATCAGAATATTTTTTTGTTCCTTTTATCGATTGTTTTATGTATTGAGTTAAAATGATTACCATCGATGATTTATGATTTCCCTCTCTCTCTTCGACCGTTGCCATTCCAGTCGAATGAAATAAAGCCAGGCAAACGGAAAATATTGCGACGATTTCAATAACTATTAACAGAACAAATTACCTAGTGGAAGCATGAGGAAGCAAAGAAAAAGAACGCAAATTTCATCGTTTGCTGCATGATTTAATTGCAATAAATCAGTTCTTAACTTTATCTTGTTTCGCTGGATGATTATTTCTTTCGTCCAGAATAATGTAATTTCGTGCTTCAGTTCCATTTAAGGATACTTTACTTTTAATCTAAAGAAAAAAGTAATGAAATAGTCCTATTAAAATGCATATAAGAAAAATAATTGTTTCATAGTAATATTTAATTGCATTCTAGTCCTTTTTCATTACTTTTAGTTTTTTACTTTAGTTTTCATTTAATAAAATGTTCTTTTTTTTATAGATTATCTAATTATTGTAACAAATTTTCTCTTTTTATTTTAGGAAAGGATATTAAAAATTTATTTTGTAAATGTAAAAAAAGCACAGGTCAAATGATTTTCTGAATTTTATTTTAGGTGAGTATCGTTTTTATAGTTGTTAAAAAACTAATTGTAACTGATAATACATTAATTTTAAATTTACTTTACCAAGTATGATTTCAAATAAAGAAGCGCATTTTTTAAACAAGATTGTTGAAAATTATTTTGATACAAATTTCTTTTTATTTCTTAATTATATATTACAAATCTGAGAATGATGTCTTTTTAAATGTAATTGAATATTTTAATACAAATTTCATAGTTAAATTTTTGAATATTCTCGCCAAATAGCAAATATATTTTTAAAATAATATAAGAAATGTCGATTTCTTCTAATTGTGCAGTTTAAAAGAATGATTTAAAAGAATTAAAATTTAATGATATTTTAAGCTATTAATAATCATGATTCAAAATGAAATTTTTAGTTGTACAACATTTTTATGAGTTATACACATATTATGTGATGTGTTCGGACATTTATTTGATAACTTTTATTTACCTGATTTTTTTACTTAGAACTTTCAAAAATACACGCTTACGCTCTTGAAAAGATTCTCATTATAAAATTACTTCATTAGTTTTGTTTTATAATATATTACGATATGGTATATTAATCTCAAAAATAAAATTGTAATAATCATGTGAAAGATTACCACAGTTCAATGGCTGAAATAAATGTTTGAATTTCTTTATTTCTGCCGCCCAAAGTCATTGTGGCTCCTTAATATTACGCATTATTAGCTATTCCAAGCTTGTGTACTTCATCATCAAACTTTTACTATAAGAATTTCGAAATACGAAAAGTTTCTAAAATACTATAGATTTGATGCAAACTAAATTTCTTATCTATAATTTCTGGTTATTTTATTTATGGAATAGTTGAAAGACTTGCCTCCAGAAAAATCCCGAAAACTGGAGAGGACTGAAATAATGTGAATTTGTGATCAATATTCCAACAGATCTTCTCATGAAAGAAATAAAACATATTTCTTCATAAGATTTATGAAATGAAAGACAAAATCGTTAAAAATTTGTCGGAAATAACATTTTATCAATACTCTAAATAACAACATTATACCTCAGAATAAAGTTTTATTTTTGATAGGTACATTTCGAAACAATCTTTTAATATAAAGCAATCATTTAGATATAAATAGTTAATAAAATCTTCAGATATAATTATTCAAATGCTATTACAGTTCTCTAATTTTAATAGTATTAATAATTAATAAATGTAATATAATATATATTCATAACATAAAATCAAAGTTTGATTTTACATTAATAAACTAAATTTATAATTGTTGAGCAATTAATTAAATTAACAATTATTGATAAATTATGCAAATTAATAACTATTCACAAATTTATGAAATTCTTCTTAAATAAGTAGATTTTATAATTATGGAATTAAAATTATATTGAAATCTACTAACACAGAACAGTTATTAAAAACTTTAATTTGGATTTCCGATTAAATGAAAAAATGCTTCTTTCAAATGCTATAATTAATTGGAATGAAAAAGGCTTAATTTTTTATAGCATTACTTTAATTCAGTATAATAAATGAATAATGCGAACAAAAATGAATAGCAATGAATGCAATCGGGAGTAATGTCTATTATGTTCATTTCATAAAATTGGATGGCTCCATTGTGATGAAGGTGGTCTGGAGATGCGAATATGCCTACCTTTCAACAACATTCTATTCATACGCCATCAGCAGATGAGCAGGGATTCTCCATTCATTGCTTCCAGACAAATTGCCAAAATCTGCCTAACAGATGATTTCGAACATTATTGAATGTTCTTAGATGTGATGCTTAATGTGATAGTTAACAAATTCTCAGGTTGATTGCGTGAGGTTTGTTTGAAATACCAAAGGATTTTAGTATGACCTTTTCAATTTCTACATGAAAAGGCATATAGGGTTATTTGGCAAATTCAATAAAATTCTAATTATTTTCAAACCTATCATAATTGCTATTGAATATATGATCTATATTTGAATTCTTGCATTGATAACGCGTTTTTATCATGAAAGTGAAAATTTAAATAATTGCAAATAATGCACTTTTAATTTTTTACTAACTTAAATCAAAACTCTTAGCACTCTGTGCTGTACAATAAAACTTTTATGTGAACAATGAAGCTATACATGCATTTTTAGAAATTATTATGCAAAGTTGACAGTATTTTAAAATTGATATTCTTTTCATATATATTTAGAAATATCAGTATTAAACGAGCCAAAACTCCTTATTTCAAAATAAATATATCAATTTTGATATTTACAAACCCAAGGAAATGAAATTTATGTTTTATATATAATTCTAAGTTGATTTTTACAATACTTCTATTTTATTATTTTCATTAGCCGGCCAACTTGTCTACTACTCAGCGTGCCTGACTACGGATTGGGAGGTCCTGGGTTTTAATCTCAGTTCAAGCATGGATGCACTTTCTCTCTATCCTGTCTTTGTCCTTTCCTTGTGTGTGAATGAGGTGTGAATGGTTTCCTACTCTTTAAAGGAGTCCCTATGGTATGTGTGTGTATTGAAGAAGTCGGACTCCACACCAAATACCGTTCAGTTGGATAAGTGGAGCAGCGCACCCCAATTTGCTAGCCTAGCTGGCACACGATAACAACATTCCTTTCATTAAAGATTGATTACCTAGAACTTATTTATAAGTGATTAATCATTATGATTATTGATAGATTATGAGTGATAAAATTTAAATTTGCTAATATAATTTAAAGTTTTCCATTTATCCACAGCACAATTTATTGTTAGAATAATCTTCAAAATTATGCATACCGCATGACAGATTTGTATTTAAACAATAAACATCAAAATTACAAAAAAAATTATGAATAACTTGAGAATGTAATATATTTTTTCAATGGATAAATATATCATTCCCTCTTTAGCAAAAAAATTCCAAAGATTAAAATGTCTTATTTGTAAATAATAGAATGACATCGGTGTTAGAAATGGTTGCTATGCTTGAGACGATAGGAATGTGCTGCTTATCAGATATACAGAACAATGAAACCTAAAATTAATTTTATGACTTTGTCAGGAGTTATGAACGCTCTAAAGAAGTTTCTCAAATTCAAGCAAGCTTAAATATTTTTTGTAATTTAGACAAGATTTCCTTTTTAATGAAATATTGAAAGAGAAAACTCACTTTACTGCTCCGTAACTTGACAGAAAAAAAACTCTTTTGTCAGCAGTATGCAAAATATATATTCATGTTCATATACATTAAGAAAGAGCCTCGTTCAGGGCGAAACATAGCCAAATATAGTAAATAATTGGTAACCAGTGCCTCTTAGGGCTGGGAAACTCAATTTACTTCCTTCTCATTCATGTTGCCACATCAGTTTATTGCGGTAGAGAAAAGGACTCGGGGAGAAAAGAGAATGCTCCCAAGGGCCGAGGGGCAGGTGCCCTATTCAACCTTTTGAGCCTCATGGTCCCGCTGTCTCAGCCAAATGTTGTCTCCTCCAGTGACAAGGATCACTTCTTGTGCTGCTGTTAGATAATTACTGTCGTTCTCCCTCCTCCCCCAAGTTTCCTTTATTGAATGCCCCCTCAATGTGGATCCTTTCTCGCTCTTGTTACTTATATACGCCATGTCAGGTGGCCGAAACATATGGTCATTAAGAACTCTCAAATTTTAAATTGTTTGGTTGATATATGTTGCCTGATTAAGTACTAATTGGAAGGAAATAAGTATGCCCGCTACATCTCTCTCGGAAAAATTATGTTGGAAGCCGTAGCGGGACTAATGAGTTTAGGTCGCAAAGGGAATTAAAGCTTACGCCTTACAACGCTGGAAGTTTATTTGTTTATGCAAACCCTGTAAGTTTCAGTTATTATTGTTCGTACCATTCCCTTCGAACTTTTTTCGTTATTTTAATACACCACCTGAATAAATAGAAAGTTTAAACTACCATTTTTTTATCATGACAAATAATAAATTTCAAAAAATGCTTTTTCTGAACGGATCATTGTTTTGTAGATTCTTTAGTTAGGTACAATTACTGACAATGTAGATGTTATTTTATATAGTAAATTAAAATAATTATAAAAAAATTCATAAGGTTACTAAATTTACATTCATTAGTATTATGATTATAAGCAAATTTTTAAGAGATTTCTCTCTCTCTCTCTCTCTCACACTCACACACACACACATTATTTATTTTCTTTAGTTTATATATATATATATATATATATATATATATATATATATATATATATATATATATATATATATATATATATATATATATATATATATATATATATATATATATATATATATATATATATATATATATATATATATATATATATATATATATATATATATATATATATACACACACATTCAATATATTCATATATTTAAAATTCATATTATTATAATACATTACTCATATCATACATATATTTAAAAAATTGTATTCATCATCAACTCAAATCGAATATTTACAATGGAAGTTCTGCTTTTATAATAAATTTAAGAATATACCAAAAAGTTTTAAATTTAAGGAAATAGATATAAGAAATCTTAAAAATTAAAAAAAAAAGTTTCAAAAACTGCTTAAAATTACTTCAGTTTATAAAGCCTATGACATTTATGCTTTTTGTTTTGTAAAATATTCTACTTATAATTTTTAAATGAAGAAATATTATATTCGAAAACACTGAAATAAATTGTTAAAATAACTGTTTACAAAAGATGTTTTAAGCTTTTTCTTATATAAACTTCAAATTAAAAATACAATGTTCTTTATATTACTATAAATCTTAAATTCCATAAGAATCCATTAAAATTCCGAAGAATTACCTATGCATTTGACACATATATGGATGAGTTTAGGAATTTGTTTTCGTGTTATTGAAATATCCACTGAAAATAGTATGTGATCATAAACAAATCATAAAGTCCAGTGAAAATGTACTTTATGATTTTAAGAATTTTTAACTTGTTTCCAAATAAATAAACCTTTCACTTTATTAGTGTAGCTCGTTATTAGATATTAATTTAAATTTTTGGAAAAATTTATATTTAACCTTTATTGTTTTAACTACATTTTAAGTGGATAAATTATACATAAATTAAATGTATTCATCAAAGCTCTAAATTTTCTTATTTTTAACCAAACCTTCTTGTAAAATTCAATATGAAAAAGCATATTCATCGCAACAAAAGCATTAAATAATAGAAAGAAAGATAATATTTCGCACCACTGTTTAATGTAACGGAAAAGCACATGAATACACATTGCGAATTATAAGTGAATTAAATATTTGAGTTAAAAATTGTTGATCGCAATACCTGTAACACCAGACTTATAAATTATATATATATATCATGAACGAACGAAAAATTACGTAATACTAATTAAGTGATACTTTGGTAAATAATTCTTATGTTTCTTATTTTCTATATAGTTCATTAAAATAAATATAGGAAAATAATATTTGTATTTTAATCAACTATATATTAATATTTTAGTGAATTTCTGTAAAAACTGCTTGATGTTTATTACGTCTTTTAAGTAAAAATATAAATTATAGCGTTAAAGAAACTTAAATTTGGGTATTATTCTATTAAGTAAGAAAGCATTATTTTTTTGAAAAATTAACGCCTATTGAATATTAGCAGCTTAAAAACAACACTAGTTTTGTGAAAAAAAGAAATAGGATTTATTTCTAATTACAGGACATATAATGATTTATTTTTGATGAATAGTATTTAAATATGAAAAGGATTTTAGTATATTTGGAAGAAATATAATTAAAATTTGTAACTATATATGAAACACTATAAAATTAAAATTTGCAATATCTAAGTACAAAAATGTATCGATTTAGAAAAAAATATGCTCTAAAATATGAGAAAGCAAAGCAGTTTTAAAATTTCTTTAAATATTAAAATTCTTTGGCTCATCTGAAATAATAGCTAATCTATCGGACAAGGCAAAAATATATCTTGAGATAGAAAATTAGACACTTTGTGATTTATTCAGTTCTCTCCCATATGGCCAAAATGTTTTGTTTTGAATGTTACTCTAAGAACACACACACACAATTTTATTCTAATATTTATTCTAATATATTAATTTATATTAATATATTAGTATAAATATTAGAATACGAAACATGGGAATTATATAAAAATATTTTATCGTAAAATACTTTATTGATTGATAAAAATATTTATCTTTATCAATCTTCATTTTTAAAATTTTATCAAAATTTTATACTTTATAATATTACTTATCGATTTCAACAGATTCTAAGTTAATAGGTAATTTTACATTAAATTTATTTTTTATTGGGAAAGTACTTCTAGAATAGATATTGTATACAGGGATAACTTTCAATACCTTAACAACTATTTACAAATAACGTTTTGTTACTAAAGGAATTTTTTTTACACTTACACATGATATATATATATATATATATCATGTGTCAACTCAAACATGTTGAGTTTCAAAATATATTCCATTTCGCATGCGACATGTATAAATATAATATTTAAATTCTGCATACAGAAATGAATCGTCCAAGAAAATGTTTTAATTAAAAATATTTATTCTTTGATTATTCTGCAACATTTTCAATCTACTTTGTGCATTACTTGATATATTACTCATCTTTATCATTGAATTTCATTATAAAAATTATTCATTTCATTTATAGAAAAACTTTTAACTTAGATAAAATTTTTATTTTCAAAGATATTATTGATGAGAACGAATTTACATAATTGTATATAGATAAAATTTTATTTCAACTCTTACAGTTTTATTTTATCGTTTTCTACATAATACCTTGTACGGTACTTAATATAATTACATAAAAAACTATGAATGAGATAATAGTTATTAAAGATTTTATTAAAAGAAGTTCATGAATATAGACTCCAATATTATAGAAATAACTAAATCAAATAAAATAAAATGAAACACATGTGTTTTCAGATTTAATTAATTTTAACTTGAGGAAATAAAAATGACTACATTAGCTAAAAAAATATCAAAAGTAAAAAAGTAAATTTTTGTGATTGAATATTTTTGTAATAATATTAAAAAAAATATTTGATTCACTGTCATACACAAGTATTTCATAATGATCACAGTCATAGTGAGTAATGATAAAGATTTCATTATTTTTTACTATCCCCTAGATGATATCAAGAAGAAAGCGCGAGGGAAGAGTAGTACAAAAATAATGAGTCAGATAAAGTAAAGAAAAGAACAAAATATACGTTTATTTGGCTAGTAGAACTTTTTCTCTGGATACGCTAGGCCTAATGAGATCAAGAGAAAAACGCAAACGTTGAGGAGGATGAAAATACTGTTCCCTGATATAGCATTTATCATTACTGGGTAAAACTGCGGATACAGTTACATGAAAAGAAAAATAACGATCTAAATTACAATAGTTTTGTAGGTATTATACCTTAAATCCCAATATTTAAAACTACGTGTAAAGATAAAAAAAAAAAGCTGTAATATATATATCACTTTCAACAAGCACCTAAAAAGTTTTTTAAAAAAAATCCTTTCATTGGAAATATTACTAATATGTTTATTCAAGATATCTAGACATCTCAATTTTGAATAATTAAAAAATAACTATTTCCAACTCTTAGAAACTAAACAAATTAAATATTAAATACTAACACTAAATCTAATTTATATAAAATCTTATTTACTGATAAATTTGAAATAAAAAATTTTCTTTCCTGAATTAATTCCTGATTCACATATCCCAATATTCTAAGATTTAAAATTTATCCAACTATTTGACACCTTATTATGTCAATTTTAATAATATAATTATGTATGGTTTAAAAATATATAAAATTACACACTATACACATGTTTTTTTCTGAAAAACTAACCCTCTTACATGAAAATTAAGGTAAATTGCAATAGACTTGACCTCATATTTAATTTTTTTCAAAATGAAGTTCTTAATTTCTGATTTTTAAAAAATATGTCATTAGCAGTGCAATAATTAACTTATTTAATTAGGCATTAATTTTTTTATGTTTTAATAAAATAAGTTTAAGTGTTGCAACATTGTACAAAATATATCTTAGTCATCATTGAGAATTAAATATATAAATTCTTATAAAATTAAATTAGTATTTTTTATAATACTTTTTATTATATCTTTTGTAAATTCTTACCCAAAAATAATTTTAAATATATGTAAAATTTTTACATGGATAAAATTTATTTGCGTATACTAATTTTTGCAACCATAATATGAAATTGAAAAATTACAATTTATAAAAATTAAATTTTTTAAACGGTTACTAATTTGAAAAAGATGTTAGTTAAAATTATTAGTAATTAAACTTTCAGAATTATTTTGCTAATAGCATTTACACTTATGATTAAATAGTTTAGTATCCATGTACACTTTAAAGCGTAATCTTATGATTTACAAATACATTTTTTATAAAAATTGCTGCGCAATTTTCATAATGATATTATGATTAATTCTAATCATATTTTATTTTCTAAACTTAAGATTTACACTAATTTATTTCAGAAGATATGCTTATGGTGCCGATTTTATACTAGAAGTTAAAGAAGATGATATATTTTGAATTATATAACTAACATTCAACCAAAGTAAAGTAAAACTTTATAGCAATGTTTTGTAAACTTAAAAATTTCTTTTTGAATCACCTTTCTAAAAATTTTCTCTTCACAAAATTAACAATGAAGTTAAAAATACTAACAATTATCATTCCAAAAGTAACACATCACTTAAAATATTACATAGTACATATATATATATATATGTGTGTGTGTGTGTGTGTGTGTGTGTATAAGGAGTTTTCATCATTAATTAATTTATTAATGATGAAACTTTTTTTATATACATTTGGAGAGAAATACAAATTATTTCTAATTAAATGTCTATTAAAACTAAAATTAAATTATTATTTAATGTAAACCATTAAATATTAATTTCAGATTTTAAAACTAATCTATGGCAACAATTTCTATTCTTTGCATAAATTAGTTTTGAGGCGATATTTATTTGATTAAAATTTGAATTTAAAACTAAAGTATGAAAGTATGAATACAGTTGTAAAGCTTAAAATTGTAATATTCACAGTTTATTATTTTTCTATCAAAATTAATAAAAAGGAAAAAAAACTTCTAACATGAAGACCAAATTTTTAAATATTTATTTTGTTATTTAAATTAGATTAAAATGTATAATTAATTGGTCAGTGTATGTGTGAAAGTCACAGTTGTTATTTGCGAATATTTACATAAATTTTAATAAATAATTATATTATTCCATGTACACAAATTTTTGCGTTTCTCCAAGATGATTTGTTCGGAAACTTGGAATATAACAGGGAAAATACTTATGGTTTTAAGAAGGAAATTATGATATAAAAAGCTTTAGTTACAGACTAACTCTAAAATCTATGCTTCTTATAATTCTAATATTGAAATTTACATTCCTAAACTCTTACCAATATTAATTTAATTGCATTCTAAATTAATTTTGCTTATATATGTACAAAATAATATAAAATTATGTAAACATAGAATAATGTAAAATTAATGCAAATAATATAAAATATTAGCAAACAATAATATAAAATTTCCCTGCGTTTTCTTTTCATACGTAATTTGGTATTATTGAATTTCTTAGTGTAGAAATGTTGGGATTTTCTTTTTTTATCGAATGGGTCTAGTTTTTTTTTTTTTTTTACCTTAAATTTATTCCCAGGAAAACAAATATTTTTCTAAAATTGCCAAATTGCATGAAATATTACGCTTCAGTATTTTTACATAAGTATTAAGGCATTTTTGAATACATAGGAACTTTTAGTAGTTTTTACTCGATTGCATTTATGTATATACCTGTGCATCATGGTGAAGGAAAATTTGATTAAACAAAATTATTCTACACTCACTTCCAGAAGTTAATCACGAAGATGTAAAATGCAAAAAATCAACAAATACCGCTTTAATTGACACAAAATTTGGCAGAAAAGATTTTTTTTTATTTATGCATAAAATAAAATCAATAATTATATACAAAACTGAAAACAATACTAAATTTTTGTAAGTTATCAGGTAATGACATACTAGAGATTTAAACAGAATTATGTATAAAGTGAAAATAAACAGCATAAAATGAAAAAAAGGTTATTAATAGGGGGTATGTGATCCCCCTTCACATCTGTATACAAAGTTTATCCCTTGGGATCATGCTTTCAATTTGGTGGTCAACCACTGCAGAATTAAGCAATAGCCATTCTTCTTGTAGAGCAGTTACCAGCTCAATAAGAGTGGCTGAAGATGGGAAATGTGAAAGCACAGCACGGCCAAGAGCATCTCAAAGATTTTCAATGGGGTTAAGGTCGGATGAATGTGCTGGCCACGCTATACGCGCAATCCCTTTACTCTCAATAGTCATCGACGATGTCAACTCTATGGGGACGCGCGTTTTCGTCTATTAAATCAAAAGTAGGGACAACTGCTGCAGAGTACAATACCACAATGGGCTCTAGCACTTCATCTGGATACCGCACAGCCGTCACAGCACCCCGTTTAAAGATGTGCAGGTCAGCACGGTATCCTAATGAAATCCCTGCAAACACCATAATGCTTCTGCCTCTGAAAGCGTGATGTTCGGTGATGTTTTGGGGCTGATTACGTGTTCCTTGTTCACGACATATCCTTATACACTTGTCATCTGGCTCCAGAGCAAATGTTAACTAATTAGCAAGCATGCCATTGCCCCAGTCAGACACGGTCCAATTGACATGTTCCCGGCATCACTTTAATCGTGACCCTCTTGATTGGACGGATAGACAAACACAAACTCAAGGTACCCGGGCATACAGTCCAGTCATATGTAACCTTCGACGTACAGTAGCTGTAGATATCACATTACCAAAGGACGCTGTAACATAGATATCACACGTGTGCAGGTTGCTCTGTGATTCCACTTGGTTAAAAGTCTTTTTGATTCAGATATTATTCTAGGTTGCCTTTATGATTCAGATTGATTCAGATATTATCGCAATATATCTATCTTCCTCGGGGCTTGTAACCCTTGGGGGATCGACTACGGGCTTTCAGACAATTGTCTGTGTGGTTTGGAATTGTTTTCATAAATTACAGAATGATGAACGCTGAAGAAAAGAGCAGCATCTGAGATCGACTGTCCTGCTTCAATGCGCCCCACTGCATGCTAGTGCTCAGAATCTTCCATTTGTCTTCTGGAAGTCGAGAAATAGGTATGTCTTGAAAACAAATTGTACGAAAGTTTTAAACACCTTCTATCAGCACTTACAATCAACTTCTGAAACCCTCCATGAAGGTGGTATCTTAAAGGATTTTTTGCATATTCCTTGACATGAAAGCGCGATTGGCTGTTACTTAACATATTTGCATATTTCCATCTACCTCTGCAGGAATTTGCATCCTCTTCAATTCTGATTGGCTTCCGGAAATTAGCATTTTCCTCTCCGTGCTTAGAGTTTTGAAGTGAGTGTATTTAAAATATTTGTGACTGCTTTGTCTAGTGAATCTTAAGTTCTTTCCCAAATCAAATGCCTTCATACCTTAAAAGTCAACCCGACACGAACAGAGTTTTTCAAGCTTTAACAACTCCTTAAGATATTTCATATGTTTCCTCCTCTTTTATTATCCAGTTGGGGTTCATTGCACAATGCTTTCTCTATTCCAGTGATTCAAAATCACTATGCCACGTCACTTTTGTGTACCGCCAAATTTTAGAAATGTATATAGTAAAAATTATTATGCCTTTTTATTGCGAGTAAAGTAATAAACATATAATTGTTTTTATATCAGTTATTATTTTATTTTATTTTACATTCAAAATCATTACCACAAACTATTTACATTCAAAATCATTACACAAACGCAGTGTATTATAATAAGTAAACAAGTTTTATACTTATCTTGTGGGCCACCAAATTTTGAAATCGTTAAAAGTGTGCCACGTCATAAAAGTTTGGGATTCTCTGCTTTAACCCATTCATTGTAACTACACGTATGTTTTGTTTCCTTATTCACATTTTCATTTTAATTAGAATCTGAAACTAATCATACAATTTATTAGTTATTTTTGTTGTTGTTGTTCCCTGTACCTAGCCCTGAATTGGGCTGTAGCAGTTTTGTATAAATAGGTTGGTGGAATCTTCGTGATTTTGAAGCAAGGACTTAGTAGAAGACCCCAAATACTTGTATCATCAACCTAGGAAGTATCACTTTGCTTGGAAGACAGTGCAACTATGCCCAGTTTTAACGTGCCCCTACTGCCTTTAGTGAACACGAGAGATCTTTGACTTAGCGGGATTGGAACTCACTACTTTTCAATAATGGAAACGATCCCCTAACCAACCAGGTCACCCCCACTACTCTAAATAATAAGTTATTTTAGTTGCATCAGCAGGATTTCCTGTATCTAGTCCTGAAAATGTTAAGTTGTTAAGGATATTTAAATCAAAATATTTTTAAAATTCATTAAAAAAACCTTCATTTAGATTAAGGAAATGGTCTAAATTTTCAATATGCACTATGTTTCTGGTTTTTGATAAAATGAAATTTTTTTATGGTGCATAAAAATATATTCTAGTTTACCTCTTTTTTTTAGCGTCGAAATGCTTACCAAACTATGCTCTTCACAATAGAATCATGCCATTTTTCTGAAAATTATTCTGAGCTTATGTGTTTTCATGCACACAAATATGTTCATTAACATTTATAAAAGACGAGAGAATAAATGAATAAGTTTATTTTCAGGGAATTCTATATGTTCCTGATATATTGTTTTTGTGTGAAAGTTATTATAGTTAATAAGGGAAGTTAAATAAGGGAAATTAAATTATATGTTACGGATAACTTATTGATATATAATTAAAGTTATAATTCAAATAAATTACTTTAATTTAAATATAAATGTAACGCAACTTTGAATATTTAATAATAATGAAAGTTCTGTTATATGAAAGTTATGTTAAAGTAAAATTATATAATAAAATTATTCAAACTAAAGCTGTGTTACATATCACTCAATAATTTAGAGTTAAAATTAAACACGAAAATTATGAGTTTGAAAATGTGTCATAAAGTAAAAAGAATTCATAAAGTGAAAAGTGTTCATCAGGTGAAAGTGATGGTAAATAAGAAAGTAAAAAGCGTGCAATAGTATTTGTTTTTAAATTTCATAAGCAAACTTTTGCGCTTGTTTCTGTCACAAACGAACTTTTGCATTCATATTAAAACAAAAGCGTATAAGATAAGGATATTGAGAAATAATAAACGAAGTATTATAATTGATATTTCACGTATCAATGTGATTATTCTAATATTATCTGCTACAATAACATAACTTATTTCTTAATCAGAAAATAAATTTTAAAAAACTAAAAGTTGATAAATGAAAAATTATTTTAGTTTTTATCGTTAAAAAAATACTTTAGATTCTCGAAATCTATTCGAAAAGTTTTTCCCTTTCTTTCCGTAAGCGAGCCTTAAATGGGATCATTTATTGTATACGTTCGAATCCATCTATCCTGATTCAATCCTACTTTCTTTTTATAAGATCGATGATTGTAACATGGGCCTCTTGTTTGCGGGAACGAACACGGGAACCACCACCGGGGGCGCTGCTCATCGTCTCTCACCAGCGACTCGTGAAGGCTCGTAGGCTTTTAACTCGGAGTGCTTTGTCAGATTGTGGGCAGTCACACTCTCTCCTGCCAACGGTCCAGCCATGACTTCCCTGTCTCCAATCACTGGGCAGATTTGGTACATCTGGTACCGGAGGAGGTGTGGTGAGTGACAGTTAATTTGTGAAGCGACTCTAGCACGTGACGTTCGAAAGTTAGAAAAGGATGGGTACTTTTTAGAACGCGGAGAAAGTTTACTTTTCCGATTCGGCAAGTAGAACGATTTTCGAACAGTTTCCGTTAGTGCTCATTCTGGACGATGTCCTGCATGGCCAGCGTTTATTTGAAAGTATTGGTGAAATCATTTAAGGATTTGATTCACTTTTATTTTTATTCAGGGAATGTTTGATGTACATACTTATCAGTTCTATTCTAAATTTAACAAATATACATTCTTACGAACAGTTTTTCACAAGAATAAAACTAGGTAAATTTCAAGTACTTTTTTGCATATCTTTAAATGATTAAGCGAAAGAAATTTCAATTTGATTATTTTTACTGCAATTCTATACATTAATTTATTGTATTGTTAATTAATATGCAGTATTTTATATAAAACAAAACTATAAATTAAAACAACGGAAATACATTTTATCTTAATGTGTACCTATTTAACCTAGAATTTAACATATCATAATTATTAAATGAAACTTAGAATGGTTATAAATCGAAAATATGTCAACAATTTTCAAGGAAAAAATACTGTATTATTGACTAGGGAGAACAGATGCAAAGATATAAATCATAAAATAAATCCGAAACTCTCACTTTTAAAGAGGTATTTCTGTTTTAAATCATTATACTTTCAACATTATTAATCTTCTTTATTTTATAAGAGCAGACTAGTTTTCATTTGTGTGATTAATGCCATGAGCGTTCCAAAAAGAAAAGTAACAGTCACAGCAAACTGTTTGCAAAATGGATTAGGAAGACAGCTAAAGCTGAAAGAAATCATTTAAAGAAGAGATTTTCACTCATTGAAAACATTACTTGAATCTATATTTCATGCAAATTATGGGCGTGTCACATTGTTGTAACAAATGGCTTCTCCCTAGAGGTGCTAGTTCAGTTCTGCACGAATCTTCACCTTCGCTTATTGTGTTGAGCAAAGCAGCGCTTAGAATTTAAATTAAATATGTGAAAGAAAAATTGTGTATGCTAGTTAAGGAACTTGAAGGATTAGCTTAGTGAAAACAAAGCAGTTTTCGCTCGCGTGTTGCGAATGGTTTATTTACTTTTCTTGATTTACAAGCATGCCTTCAAATTCAGTTAATTAAATGATTCATATATTTTAATAATTTTATTATAATATTATTTCCTCAAACGCATTAATTAATTTTATATTTTAATGAAAACTAATTACATAGATATGTAATATTTATAAATTAAGCATAAAATGAAATTAATAGAAGTTGGACTACTTAATAAGATAAAATGGAAATAAATTCCAGAAATTTTTTCGTTAATCATATGACTATTAAAATTAGGTAAAATTACATATTAAAAAGCATATCAGTAAAACTATGCTTGAACGTAGATTTAAACGCCGGCGTAGCATACGTAGTGTTCTGCTGTTTGCGATAGGTTTTTGTAGTTTATTTGTTTGTTTTTCTTGGTATACACTTCTTTGTTGTAGGCCAAATATGTATGGGGAATACGTTATAAATAATTATCCTTCCTTTCCCTCTGTTGGAATTGTAAAAGATTTATCTTCTAAATCTGATAGCAATATAGATAATAGAATTTCTCTTGAAAACATTCATATGAAGGCCAAATTAGAATCAAAACATGAAAACAGAGAACCTACCATTTATCAGCAAGTTAATATCTTTAGAAATTCAAGTAGTGTACCAAATCGTGAAATTGCTTCAAAACAGACTATTTCTACAGAGTATGAAATACATCCAGTATTGCATCGTGAAACTAATGAAACTGTAGAAGTTCAAAATCATTCAATAGTAGCAGCTCAATTGCAGATAGCAGATAAGGAAACTATCTCTCCAACAACTTCTCCACAGTCAATACCGCCAACTGTAGAACTTGACCAATACGTCGTCAAAGCCTGGCTTCCTAGGGGAATCAAAGAGAGAATAGAATCAAACAGCTACGAGAGCCAGCAAAGTGATATAGAGACAAATATTTCGAGTTTGGACTCGCTTCCTGTAGCTTCTTCTATCACAACAGCCAGTTACAGCTACAGCATGAATTATCCTCGGAAAAGAAGTGTCATAAGCCCTCCAGTGAAAAGACTGCCTCAGGCTCTGATAATTGGTGTGAAAAAGTGTGGTACCAGGGCACTTCTGGAATTTCTAAGGGTACATCCTGATATCAGAGCATCTGGTCCAGAGACGCATTTTTTCGACCGTCATTACCAGAGAGGTTTGGAATGGTACAGGTAAGTTCATTTGAATTCTTTTAGCTTTCAGAACATGTTAATATTTTACTCATAGAATTATTTCCTAATATCGTGGGAAAACGAAATTATTTTAATAGTCATTACTGAACATGTAAATTATTATTTTTTTTAAGAAAAATAACTTTAAAGTTTATATCTTTCTTAAATACATATTGAATTTATATACATATATATATATATATATATATATATATATATATACATATATATATATATATATATATATATATATATATAAGAATATAGCTAAGAACGTTTTCACTTGAAAAGTTAAATTTTCATATTATCTGATACTAATTTTCTACTCATAAAATTCGATAAATATTTTAAAACAAATGGGCTTTAATGTTCACCATTCCTTTTAGATTTTTTATTCTTCAGTGAAGCATCTTATAATTAATTATAAGTCATAGAAGAAATGTTCCAAAAAATAAAAGAAATAAATACTTTAAATATATATATATGCAATGTATGAGTGGGTTGCTTAATATATACGTATAATTAATCTTAATTAAAAATTAAATATTTTAAATCACATAAATATTTAAAAACTTGGCAACGATATTAAAATTACTCCCTTTTTCTTAATTCATTAATTATTTTATAAGAGATTTATTTAATTAATAGCATAGTAATATTTGCGTAAGATATTTTGTTGTACAAATTAAAATTTATATTCAATCGCATTACTTATGTATACAGAAATTCTAATTTTTGTAACTGTAAATAATTAAAAAGAAATAAAACAAATTTTTAAAATTAAAAAAAGTAAAATTCATTTTTTTAACTTCTTATTGTGTGTGTGTAATTAACTACTAAGTTTACGTCTATAAAAAAGTTTTAAAATAGCGAAATATAATGATGAAAGAAAGAGAAAGAAAAATTATCCAATTGTCATTATAATTATATAGAAAATATCCTTTCACGTGCAAATGGAAAGAGATTTTACTTTATAGAGAAATAATATTTGTGATTTTTATTCATTTCGTTCATTAATAGCCCTACATTTTTGTAAATATTACACGTAGATATTAAGTTAAAGTTTAATTATTTTAAAATACAATTTTTAATGGTTGTTATATAAAAACTAATTTGTATATTTAATCTTTACTTTAAAACGTGTTCATTATTTTATATAATTGATAATATTCTTTGTAGAAAAAAGAACTGACGCGTATCGGAATAAAAAACATGAAGTAATATATAATTAATAAGAACTACTTTTCGAAATGCTAAAGTATTTTTAATGTTTTTTAAGTGAAAAGATTTTAATCCTGATATGAAAGTAAAATTTGAATACACAGTGCAATTATTTGTTACTATTATGCTTACAAACTAATTCATAATATAAAGAAACTAATTTATGTTTAGATATTATATCATACATTGAAATTAATCTAAAGACGTTATCCAAAATTAAAAAAATGAGTTAAAATTTATTAGTAAAAAATTGTGTAATTTTAATTATATGAGAAATTAGATTTAAAAATCATGATAATAAGTGACCAACATGTAATAAATTAATTTATATTTTATAATTATTTAATTTTTTTAAAAATTAAAATAATTTAAAAATAATTAAATGAGGGAGACATCAAAAATCATGCATCTTTTTTATAGTCTTGATACTTGTAGACAAATTTATAAAATTATTAGAGTTGTGAAGCTTTTTTTTTTGTTTATAGTTCTATATAGAACATTTAAATAACATTTCTGAATTATAATGTTGTGGGCTTTTTAATAGCTAATGCGTTTAATAAAAATAACGGCACAGATGCCGTATAATCCACGATGCCAAATTCTGAATTTGGTGATTTTTTTTTTTTTTTTTTTTGATTTTCTTATGTATTTAGCAACCTCATTTTTACGTCATAGATATGCAGATCTATAAGTATTATGCAGAAAATTCTATTTTGGTAAACTTAGTATTTACGTCATCGCGAACATCCCGATACGTCATCTTAACAACATTTCTTCATCGTCAAAAAAATTCAGAATTTGGAATCCTGGATTATACTGAACCTGTGCCAAAAAAATTATGTCTGCTATTTTATCAGCGAGACTCACACAATTCTACATTTAATATCATTATATGCATTTCCTTCAAGCTTATATAATTTAATTTCTTAGACTAATAAATGCAGTTCAGCATTTTCCACAAAAGAAATTTTACAAAAATTTCTTTTAAAAATTGACGAGAAAATTTGATATCATATTTAATATATTTGAGTACAGCGTATAAATAATGTATAATTGCTTAAAAATATATTTCAAACGATATGTGGAGAATATATATTGCTTGTGCAAATATAAAATGTAGATTTGCTTAAATTGTGAATCAGTAAAATCTCAAATATTAAATTATTTATAATAAAATAAATATTATTGCTAAAGAAAAAGTAATAAAAACAATATTTATTTACTAAAACGGATGGAATTATATACTTAAGTAAGTAAGTGTATAATTCTATATATTAAGTGGTAAGTAATAAGTGATAATAAGATAAATATATATATATATATATATATATATATATATATTAAATGAAAAATAAATATTTTAACATATTTTCATAAGTTTTCAATGGTGAAACTTAACAAAAAATGGGATTTTGGTTAAATTTGGGAAATATTTTCTAATTTAAATACTTTTCTTCAAAATTTAATACTTTAGTACAATTAATTTTGTGAATAACGCATACAAAGTATTAATAAATAAATATGTTTTACTGATAAAAAAAAATCATCAAAATGCATTTAGGCTTATTTAGGTTAGAGGCGAGAAATATGCTGCTTTAATGTCATTAAGGTACCATGTTCAATACCTTGTTCAAACATATTCCTTTATACTGAGTGAACTTATACATACCACTTTGTCTTAGCATTTTAAATAACATATTTGAAGTAGTGTGAAACGTTAGGGAATAAAGAGACTTCTCAATTAATAACATCGTCATTAGAAAGTGGTTCAAAATTGCAAAATACTTATCTGGGCTTGACGGTTTTGATTGAAATGAATGGGTAAAAACAAACATAACGCAGTAACCTAATTTACGAAATTCAATTTTTAAGTAATGAGTATATAAATCGTACTTTTTAAATGTTCCAATAAATAACATTATTTCTGGATTTTTTTAAATTCTTTTAGAGATTTCTTTTTAGTGATAGAGTTCGAATTTTTAAATTAATCTGATGAATCATTTCTTTAAGGCATGTCTTATTTTAATGACAGCAAGATACAAAGACTATTTTTTATCTCCGTTTTCTTTGGCAGCTGTCATCTGAGAAATATTTTTAAAAAAAATTAGTCTCTCTTTTAAAAATTTAAAAAATACTTAAGGCATTGAAAAATTGTCACAAATTATCCTTTCTTCCGTTGCAAATTAAAAATATTTTTTATTACCATTTTATAAAAATGCTATAAACTTTTTACTGTTTAATGTCATGAAACATTTAATGTCATAAAAATGTCATGAAACTTTTCATGACATTTTTGAAAACAATGATACTTATTAATAATTGATTAGCATATTTTTTATTTCCTAAATATTTTTAGTCATTGTAACATGATAAGAGCGCTGTTTTAAGATCGTAAAAAATTGCAACTATCGTTCAAAAAGTTCCTAAAAAAATTACGATTTTAAATGCTGATGAAGTTTTTAGAAACGAGTTGTCTTCATCTTCAGCACATATTATCTTGTTATAAAACAAAATTCATTAATTAACATAATATATATATATATATATATATATATATATATATATATATATATATATATATATATATATATATATATATATATATATATATATATATATATATATATACATACATATCTTATGTTCTACTTAGTTTCAAATATGTTACCAGTAACACAGCTCCTTTCAAAATGGTCATTGAAATCTTAACATATTTTACATAATTTAAAAAGTGGTTAAATTAGAAAAACATCAAATACTGAACTTGTTATTAAAAAATTTAATTTGTAAGAAAAATGAATCGGGAAGAAATTAATACTTTTTTTCTAACCGGTTAATTTTTCTTGGAAATTAAGTTTATGTGTAAACATTTTTATTAATAGATATATAAAAAAAATGTTAGTATTTGTGTGTATGAATATGTTCTAATAAATCAAGAATTCATGAAAGTAAATAAATAATAAAAGCTAAAGAAATTAAATAGCTAAAGAAATTAAAAGCGATAGCTAAAGAAATTATCTAAATAAAAGCATACGAAGTTATAAATAATTTTGTAAAAATTATTCGTTTTAAAATCCTTTAATTTATAGAATCTAAAACTATTCATAAAACTAAGTTTCACTAATTCAAATTATTATTAAATTTTTTAGAAATATTTATTAATTTTTCAATGTTGTTTACACCATAATTCATGACCATTTTTGAAGAATATATAAGAAACATATAATTTTGATTAACATTTTTTAAAAATTTATTTGAAGCAAACCTCTAGTGTTATAAGCTAGAATAAAAGTGTTAATTTTATCAACATTAGAAATTCTGAATATAAATCCCTTGGAAATTGGGAATGCTCTATTCTTAAGTGCTTAAAATATTCAATTCTGTTGTTAAAATCTTCCATGGAATAAAGCAGCCCTCAATTGTTTCGAAGCCAAACTGTAAAAAGAAGAACTTCCTTTCAGTAGCTCAAACGATCCTCCTCCTTCGAAAATGACGCTTGTTAATAACATAATTGCTTGCTGGTATATCAGTGTCAAAGGTAAATGACGACCATGTAGTCACTCCCCTACATTCATAATGCATTAATGGATGGGGAAAGTGAAAGATATACTCTCAGACACCGATATACTGGATGGAACCAGATATTGAAGAAGTGAAGTTGGATGTTACTCCACTCTTACAAGAGCGCTTATATTCAATATTTCAAATTAGACTTGAGGAAGCGAGAAATTCCATTTATAATTTCTTTAAAAGATTCATAAAAATTACTTTAAAGTCTAGTATGATTTTTTGTTTTAATTTTTTTAATCTAAAAATTAACTAGTCATTCTACTTTTCATCTTCAAATTAATCGTTTTTATTTTTTTATTGCTTTTTTATATTTTTGGAAAACATTGAAGTCAAATTTTTTTATGTGAATTAAGATTTTGAAGACTGGACACACACACACACACACACACACACACACACACATATATATATATATAAATATATTTATATGTATCCAGTCTTCAAAATCTTAATTCACATAAAAATTTGACTTGATATTATATATATATATATATATATATATATATATATATATATATATATATATATATATATATATATATATATATATATATATATATATATATATATATATATATATATATATATATATATATATATATATATATATATATATATATATATATATATATATATATATATATATATATATATATATATATATATAGATATATATATATAAAATATGCGTATTACTATGTACAGAGTATAAATAAGATACAAATGAAATTGAATTTTTTTAACCCACCTGTACTACTTATTATATCTTATATTTATTAAGGACTATGGATTGATAAATAGCATCCAATTTAATATCAAACCAAGGTGGGCAATGAAATTGAGTGTTATATTTCCGTCTACATAGTAATCATGTCTTCTCCATGTCTACATAATAATGCACCACGAAGTCACATCTGATCTGGCACCCTATTTTTTTCACACCACACAAGCGGAAGTACTTCACAAACTGATATGCAAACATCCCGACTCACGCATATCTAGCTACTCAATTAAGGAGAATGTGATCACCGTACCAATCACTGCTGGCGGAAAACGATGTTTCATTTTGACTGATTAGATTTATGATTTTTAATTTTCCGGGATATTTTAAAATGAGTGGCTTATATTCTTAAAAATAAGTGTTTAATAATTTATAATAAAATTTCAAATGCTCCTTTTCATGTACATTTTTAAGCAATTCATTATTAAGGAAATATAATACGAATAAAAATTTAATATAAAACGTATACGAATTTCGATATACCATTTACATTAAAAATAAGTTTTATTTGACAACTGTAGTACTCAAACAATAACAAAAATAAATAAATTTAAAATTTGATGACATTGCTATTTTACATAAATTGTATAATGTAATATTAACCTGGAAATTAACTTATATTTATTTGAAATTGTTATCATTAGAATTGGAAATTTGTCAAGATGTAATAGATTTTAAGGGTATTGGTGTTATTCTAACCATGAAAATTCAAAGCTCACTTTTTTCAAAAAGGTCTCATGATAATTATTTTAAAGTATTTGTTTGGATATTTTGAAATTAAATATTTATTTCTAAAGTTTATTTCTAAAGTATAATTCAAGTTCAATGAAAAGCGTTGAAGTTAATAGAACTAATCAATTATTATTGAAACGTTGGGCAATTAATTTCTTTCATTAAGCTAAATAACAAATGAAACATTAAATCATGGCATTTTCATTTAGCATAATTATTCCTCCAATGATGGTAATTAGTGAGATGAAGGAAAAGTTTCGTCTCTTTCCGTGGCAGCATCTTTAAATTTCCAGTTTTAACATCGATAAAGGAAGAGGAAACTCCTCGGTAACACTCCTTCGTTCGAGACAATCGCTTAAAGGAATCGATAATATTCTAAAACAAATTCTGTTTCCAAGAATATTTTTTATCAGAATAAATGGTTTCAATTTTAAGTAATTTTAATTAATTATCAAATTGTGTTTTAATTGTAAACACGTTCATAGCATTAAAATGGATTTATGATTGCATTATAATCGCATTTTAATGATATGAAATTTGCATTAATATTTTTCATTTTATTTAAATATCTTCTGCCTAACTCCCTTCCTCTAAGTTCATCTATATTATAATAAAATAATAAAAATTATAATTATTATTTAATTAATCTCTAAATAGTTGATAATTAAGTGGATAGAGTAATGTGGCAACATTAATATTTCTTAATTTTGTTAGAGTTATACAAAAGCAAATAATTTTAAGAAATCAATTTGGGTCTATCTTCCGCAAAAGATAAAGTAGAAACAATATTATTGTAATTCAGTATAACGTAAAATTTAATACGAATAAAAATTTAATATAAAACGTATACGGAACATGAGAAATATTTCACTTACTTATTTTCAACACATACTGGACTACATCAATTATAGTATTGTTGACTCTACTGAGAACAAAGTCTATCACATATGCTGTACTTAGTTCGTTGAATAATTCACATTTCTTTCTTCTAAATGGTTCACCTCTCTTTATATAAATAAATATACCGTTTGACAAGAAACTTGGTAAAATATATGTTTTTTGAAGCATTTGATAATTTGTTTTTTGATTTATTTGTGTTCGAAAAATAGCTTTATGAACATTTTGGTTATTAATTGGAATAGTCATGTACATTATTTAAATTAATGTGTACACAAGTATTTCGAAAACAATTCTTAAAATACTCGAAATTCTTATAAGAAACTCCATTTCAATTAAAATTTTAATGTTTAAATTTTTCAAAAATTTTATTATTGTTTTTAAAATTTAAACTTAATTTATGTGTTTTAACAATATTAAGAAACTAAAGATTTAAAAAAAAAAAAAAAAAAAAAAAAAAAAACCTTTTATTTTTTATTAATTTTTGTTAAGGATAACTTTTTTGGGATTCATAATTAAATGTTAGTTAGGAAATGTTACGACTTCAAGTTTGAAGTGCAATTGTAATAACAATTTAAGAGAAATACTATGTAAGAAATATCTGTAATTCAGAGTATCATATTTAAATACATTAAGCTGTTCGAAATACTTTAAAATATTTTTAAACAAGTCAGTTAAATAATTTTCTTATAGTCGATTTTTCTGTAAAGTAAAAGATCTTAATCAATTTTCCTAAAAATATTCTATTAGATACCAAAAGAAAAACTGAAATACTGACTTAATGTTTCATCCATAAACTCCGTCCAATAAAATATTACGATTCATTACATTTTTCCTTAATATGAGTACTTCTCTACTGAATATAATTCAACAGGATTATTCAATTTGACCAAATAAGTCAGAATATTCAATAACAAATGAGTTCCAAGGAATACACATTTCTGAAGACTTCTGTTATTTAAAACTCTATATTTCTTTTTCAAAAAATTTTGAAAAAATACACTACTGGCCATTAAAATTGCTACACCAAGAAGGCGACATGCTACAGACGTGAAATTTATACGAAAAGAAGAAGGTGCTGTGATATGCAAATGATAAGCTTTTCAGCGTATTCAGAGAAAGCAGGCGCCAGTAGCGACACCTACATTTTGTTTAAATGAGGAAATTGTTCAGCCGGTTCCTCATACACAAATTGCTTTTGAATGATGTTGCCTGATGAAAAGTTGTTGTGATGCCTCGTGTAAGAAGGAGAAATGCGTACCTGCACGTTTCTGACTTTGAAAAAGGTCGAATGGTAGCTTACCGGGATTGCGGTTTATCTTATCGCAGTATTGTTGCTCGCATCGGTTGAGATCCAATAACTGTTAGCAGAATATGGAATCGATGGGTTCAGGACGGTAATACGGAACGCCATGTGGGATCTCAACGGCCACCTATCACTAGAAGCCGAGAAGACAGGCATATTATCCGCATGGCCGTAATGGATCGTGCAACCACGTCACGAACTGTGAGTCAAGAAACGGGGTCGTTTGGAAGACAACAAGTGTCTTCACGAACAGTTCGACGACGTTTGCAGCAGCATGGACTCTCAGCTCGGAGACCATGGCTGCGGCTTCCCTTGACGCTGCGTCATAGACAAGAGCGCCTTCAATGGTGTGATCAACGGTGAACCTGGGCGCTCGAATGGCGAGACGTCATCTTTTCAGATGAATCCAGATTCTGTGTACTGCATCATGATTGTCGCATCAGTGTTTGGAGGCATCGTGGTGAACGCACACTGGCAGCATGCATTCGTCATCGTCATACTGGCCCATCACATGGCGTGATGGTATGGGGTGCCATTGGATACACGTCTCTATCACCTCTTGTTCGCATTGATGGTGCTTTGAACAGTGCACGTTACATTTCTGGTGTGTTAAAACCCGTGGCTCTACCCTTTATTCGAGCCCTGCGAAACCCTTCATTTCAGCAGGATAATGCCCGACCGCATGTTGCCGGTAATGTACGGACCTTCCTTGATACGTAAGATGTTCGGCTGTTGCCCTGGCCAGCACGTTCTCCAGATCTTTCATCGATAACGTCTGGTCAATGGTTGTCAATCGACTGGCTCGTCACCAAACGCCAGTCACTGCGGTTGATGAACTGTGGCATCGTGTTGAAGCCGCATGGGCATCTGTACCTGTACATGCAATCCAATCTCTGTTTGACTCAATGCCCAGGCGTATATCTGCTGTTATTACTGCCAGAGGTGGTTGTTCTGGGTACTGATTTCTCAGGATCTTTCCAGCCAATTTTTTTCAAAATTTAATCACTTGTTATATTTCTAGTATAATATATTTGTCCAATAAATATCATTTTGTTATCTGCATTTCTTTCTGGTGTTGCAATTGTAATGACCAGTAGTGTATTTATAATTATATTTGTTATGAATATTTTGTATGAAATTTAACTTTTAGGAGTTTTATGTTTTGTTAATTGTCTATAATTGAACTTAAAAAATTATTTGAGTTAGTTTTATTCAAACAATTAGCAAATTAGCCTGAAGGCTCGTTTGAAATTTTGTTAAAAATTTGTTTTATGTTATATTAACATTGTATTCCTATTTTCAACTGATACTGATTCTTAGTATTTGTTATTGAATGTATTTTAGTTTCCTTAAAAAAAATTAAGTATTTAATGTATCTGAGCATTAAAGTTACTCTTCTTATTTTATGTTAACGTTTTTCAATCCTTTTTAAAATGAAGTAATTTTTCAAATACGAGATTATTTTTAACTACTAAGTTGACACTTTGCAAACTATTTATTGCTATATAAAAGTATTTTAGTACTATTGAAGAATAAACATTCAAAAGAGTGAAAGTCTATAGCTTCATAGTCCGTAAATGTTATGGCTGAAAATCTTAAAAAATACTTAAGAGTGATGGAATTTTGACTAGCACAAAACAGTCAATAATTTCTAGAAATGCTTTTTTATTTTTCACTAGACATAAAAATTGAGCAACAAAATTCAGTGTTTAAAAGGAGATGAAGAAAAATCCGCGTGGTCAAGTAAAAGTATACTTATCTGAATAAACTGAATCTCTTTATGAGATAAAGATTATAACAGATAGAATTATGTGTTCTTCAGATTAGTAATCATACAACGGAAGTCTAAAAAGCAACATGAATAACGTAACGTAGATATGTATCTAAGTTAATGATTTGAAGGTGGCAATGGACTTTTATCATAATAGATGTAATTAGGAAAATATACAAAAATAATACTGACATATTAACTTTTAGGAGATTAATATATGATTGTAAGAGACATTGTAAGTTTTGCCCTAAATTGCACTGTCTGCACATCGAAAATGGAAGAACTTGCATTGCAAGTCTTTTGGAGAATCTCTGCCATTGAATAAGGAAATCTGAATGAAAAATACATCCCTTGATACAACTCCTAAGTCGTGTCTATTACTTTCTTAGTACTATTTCTGCTATGAAGGATTGATAAAAGATATAAAACTCCCCAAGTTTATTCTCAGATTAAAATGACTCTTTTTAAGGAGAACAATAAACATTGACAATTATCACATGCAAGAATTCGAAAATTATTACTTTGAAACTGAATACAAGTGTATCTAAACTATCTATGAACAATAATCCGAATCATATGATGATAGACTTATTTTCTGCTTGAATGCTTAAATAATGCAAAATATATTGTTTACTTAAAGCTTATATAAGTTTAATATATCAGACAGAGAACATTACAACATAAATTTCATAAATTCATCAGCATGTTTTTAGTGCTACAGCAATATCTTAATGATGCTCACCCAGTGGTTTGGATTAAACCCTAAATTAATGCTAGGCCTCCACTCTTCCTATACATCTTTTGGAGACACCTCAATATCCCTAGTGTATTAGGTACTTGAACAGGCTCTAGAGAATCTTATAACAAGGTATCTTTGCAAATATGAAATCATCCCTTCAACAAATATTTTTGAATGTTGTTTCGTCGCTATAAATATTAAATTACAACGATTTGTCATACTGTAGCTTCGATTCTAGTAAATAATTCTTTTCCTCTCCCAATTCTTTCTGTCAAAAAACAAAAATTTCATAGAGTGTTTTGGCAATTTTCAACGCTTAAACTTAGTTTTCATAGAATACTGTAAGCAAGTTCAATCCTTGAGATTAACTAACTTTTCTGTAAATTTATTGCTACTATTGAAAGATTCTGTCTAGTACAGAAATTAATGAAATAATGTACTACTATACCTGAATTATATATTAACTTGGCTTTAAAAAAAAAAAAATTTCTTGTATAAATAATGAAAGACACAGTCATTAAAATTAAAGTTACCAATTTTAGTAAACTTTTAATTTATTGAGATTGCTTATTTTGTATAAAGCAATATAAATTGTGTATAATTTCATGTATTTTATTTTATTCTCATTTATTCAGTAATAAAATCAATTATTTTTTTTCAAAATATTAACTAAGTATTAACAAACTTATAAGATAACTTGAATATATTAACTCTTATACACAGCACCGTTAAAATATAAGTATTGAACAAATGGTTAAATTACAGAATGGAATATACCCTTTATCTTGTTTTTCCTTCATTTTTCAAAAAGAATGAAGCCACAATTTTAAACACAAAACTTTCCTTTAATAGCCCTTTATCGAAACAACAGTTAAATAAATACGTTCACGATGTAAAGATAAATGAGTTATTGACCCTCCCCCCCTGTTCTTTAAACAGAGGAAAATGGTAAAAAGTCCTAAGGAGCGACGGGGGCAACGCGTGGAAGAGACTCCAGTCAATTTATATTCAGAAGTATCCATGGGGGACTTAATGCGTCCCTCTGGTGTCGTTTGGCTTCTTCCTTGCCTCTTCGTATTTTGCCTCTATCATTTCTTCTCTCGCTACGATATGCACCTTCCTATAATGTCCACTTTCCCTTATTTCATTTCGATTCCTTTTTTATTTGTTTCTTTATTTTTTTGTTAACCATCTTGGGAGAAAAAGAAGAGGGGGAAAAATTGTTTCACTCGGTTGCTGAAAAATAAACTCTTATTTGGGAAAAAAGAGAAAAAAATATATATATATAAACGTGGATTTTTCATTTAGAAAATTGGGTGTCCCGTGTTGCATGACGTAATAAGTGGTGTTTCTTGTTTTGAAAACAAATTTGAGTTGGGGGAAGGCTTTTACTATTTTTCTTTGGAGTCCACTCATTGTCTGGTAGAACATATATTTTTAAATTATAATAAAACATTTATTACAATTTACGGACAAAGAAGGAAATTTACAGTTGTCAGAAAGAATTTCTTACATAAGAATTGTCAGAAAGTAAGTACGTTATGTTTCAAATTAAAATATAAAAATATAATGTGATTTATATATATATATATATATATATATATATATATATATATATATATATATATATATATATATATATATTTGTGTGTGTGTAACAAACACATATATATTTATATATATGTTTGTTATATATTTATATAAAGTAGAGCACACGCATATTTCAGTTTTAAATATGAAGTTAATTCTGCCAATACAAACAAATTAACATCATTTATTTAAGATTGTATTTAATTTCATTTTATATATATATGTACCTAAAATTTAATTAATTAATTTTTGTAAACCTAATATAATTTTAATCATGCTAATTTAATTTTTGATTGTTATTTTAACTCTTTTTTTACATACTTCCATTTTATACCAACTATAAAATCATTCTAATCTTATAAAATAAAAATTTGTCGATTCATATTATTTTTGTGTAAAAATCCAAGTGAAAAATTTAATTCATTTGTGTGACTAAGTAGTTATATATATTTTATATATATATATAATATGGTTTCATTTTATTAATGTTACTTATTTTATTTAATATTGTTATTAATGACTAATCGTAACAAGATTAATTTAGAAAAATTTCTGAGATTTGGAAAGAAAAACTGTTAATTTATGCATATTTTTTTTAAATAAATGATATGTTATGGTTAATCAAATATTGCTTACATTTCAAATTTTAAATCATTACTTACTAGTAAGATTAATTTGTAAAAAAAAGCTGAAACTTAATTTCTGTTATTTAAATTATATTTATCTAAATTGTACATTTTCGATTTGAATTCTGAACTAATTGGACAAAAACTTACCAACTTAATTAAATGTATTAAACACAAAATTTGTAACTCTCCAAAGAGAGAGAATTTATAGTAAAATATATAAGAGAATAAAAATAATCTATTTTTTCTGTGAGATGCAATCACAAATTGAAAGAGTCAGTTAGAACTTAAAATTCAGCTGAAAACAATTAAACAGTCTGTTGATCTTATTGATCAGTTATAATAATTAAGAAATAATACTGGTGCACCCCTACTTTTATGTTTCATTACAAAACTGAAATGAACACACACTTTGAAATTTCTTATAATGCTGAAAATATGAATTATAAATAAAATAATTATACAGATATTATGGCCTCCATTTTGAATTGAAAAATAATGCAAGCACTAAATATTTGTTATTTTCATATTTGTAAAAATATTTAATTTCATTTTGATTATTGCGAATAATTGATCAAAAATTATTTTAAAATGTATCTATAAAAAAGTTTTAGTTATTTATTTCATTTAATTACTTTTACGACCGCTTATTTAACTTATTCCTACCATAGCTGAGTAATTGCTTTTACTAAAATGACGTTTTAACCAGCTTTAGGATCTCTCTACCAACATTTTAAAGTCAAAATATTATTACTATTTAATATGTTTCAAGGATGTCTTTTCAAAAGACCATTTTATTACGTTTCGGGAATTTCTCTTCTCTTAAATGCCTGAATTATAAACTTAAGAAGGGCTTAGTGCCTTGTGTTACAGATAGATCTTCATGATTGGGGAGAATGATTTTGAAATCACTAAAAAATATAAATTGTCTTTTTTATTTTACCTACACACACTTTTTATTTTACTTACATACACATTACTCTTTAAAAGTTTTGTACTATACACATGTTACATCAATATATAAGTGAATAATTTAGTTTGATTAATTATATTTAAATAATATATTAGGTCTTTTAGTATAAAATTGCACACAAACACACACTCAGATATATATATTGCTCTTCATATACATACTATATTACTATATTAATAACTAACAAAATATAAATGGTTGTTTTAAAACACAAAATTGTTATAAGATCAATGAAATTATTTTAATTTTTAATTACTAAAAAATTAAAAGGTATTTCAAAATGCTCATATCTTAAAAACTATTAATATTCACTCTATGAAATAAAAACTAATAAGAAATTTTGTTAAATAGAAGCAATCAACATATTTTTATGAAATTGGAATTAAAGTTTCTTTATTAATTGAATATGATTTTTACATAATTATGAGATAGGCGGATAATGGTTTCGTATCAAATCATATATTTAAGCATTAAGTTTTTAATAAATGTTTGTTTATTTAAGTATTTTATCTATATTAATAAATATAATCGTTTATTCAAATGATTATTATGTTCATATTTTTTCATGATTCTTAAAATTAAAATAACTTTCTTATTTGAATTTTATTACCACAAAATGAAATGCATTTATTAACACTGATTAATTATGATGCTTTCCTACCTATTGCACTTGAATCTTTTATTTCTGTTTGGAATTTTGTGATTTCCTTAATAATCTTTATAATTTTTATCGTCGTTGTCTTGCCATCATAAATTAAGCTTCCCAGATTATTAAATGAAGTATATTGAAGCTCATAAAAATTTAATGTAAATATGTGTTAATTAATGCAAAATTTAAAATATATTAGTGTTTTAGTTAATTATTTTATCTTTTTATTTCACAAAAAATCTTTTAAACATTTTTTGAACTTTATTTTTCAGAAATTCTTTTTATTAAAAATTCTTCATATACTTTTTTAAAAAATTATTTTTTTTACAAGAAATGAAGTAAAACTATAATTCATTGTGTTCATTTCTGGTAATGACCTACTGACGCCAACACCAATTGTGTCAATTATAGAAAGTTAAGGCTAGCCCCCTAGCGGACGTACTCATTAGCTTCCAATTAAGTCGTCAACTCTTTGTGTTCCCTCTTAAAGTTGCCTGCGGTGTTGATACTAATAAGGCGAAGAGAATCGCAGTAATTGGAGACGCCTTCCAAGTGTTGCCCAAGCCGCTTTCAAGCAACACTTCCCCCTTTGAGATGATGAAATATTATTTAATTTAACCCTGAGTGGTAAAGTGGGCGGTTGAGATGTGATGGATTACATTTTTACCACATGTTCAAGTCATGAAAGGATATAAATTGTTTTTTATTTACCACATTTTACTCGTACTAACCGTAACATCCGGCGCTGAGTCACTGAAATTGCAACTGCAAGCACACAGCCCTTTCCCTTTTATTTAAATCGCCACATAGATTTAATGCGATTGATGTAACTTCAAATCCAGAAATTATTTTCCTGAGGCTTGTTTTGGTAATTAACATTCTTCAAACGTAATATTGTTCCAGGTAAAAGTTAGGAGGCTTCTATTTGTTAAATCTTCCTGACCACCAGACCGTATAACATCTGTAACGATAAGATATAGAGAAAATCAATTCGAATTCCCTTTTCATTTTGAAATATGCAAATTGTTGATTTGTTTCTGACACATTTCTACCAAACATTAATATATTATTTACTTTAGAGAACTGCGAAAATTTATTTAAACAGTTACTAATGTATTTTTTTCTTAAATGATTTTTTTACTATTACGAAATTACAATTGATGAAACATAATGTTTTATGAATAATTCTGTTATTTAATGGGAATAATAGGAGACTTTAAAACTGAGAATAATCTAAAGTTAACCAAATTTTTAAATTCAAATAAATCTTGTCTCCTTGAAACAAGACTAATATTTTTATCTCACTTTTGTCTTAACAAAATTTCGCGACAGCTGGACTAGGAGGTTTTGGGCTCTAGAAATAGGCATCTGAAAACCATTTGTAATAATCTAATTTAATCAACAGTGTTTATTTTGTATTTCTTTTAATTCAAAAAATATTTATGCTTCTTTATTTTGTAATCAAAATTTTAAATTCGTATGCAATTGAAAAACATTCTATTTAATTTAATACATTCAATATTTATTTAGATTAGAAGATCATTATATTTGTATTGCTAATAAAAATTGTATATCTCAACAATTATTTATGTACTAATATTTTTAAGGATTAGAAAATAATGATAAAATTATTTTAATATTACTGTGACAATAGTTATATTCTAATTAAACCTGGTTAAAAAACAAGCACATACTTTTTCACATCTGAGCATTTTAGCTTTTTATGTAGAGTACTAAGTTTTATATCAAGTACTTGATTTAAAAGACATAAAAAAACGAATAATATACATATTTATACATAAAATCTCATCTATTCATTATTGATGTATAAAATTAAAAAGAAAAAGTGGTTTTGAGAAATTCTAAAATAATACATAATATATATTTCTAAAACAATAATAAAAATTTGTTACTTTTGTTTTTGTTAGTTATCTGTCACTAACAATTAAGAAATAATCTTTGTCATCGAAATATATATTAAATACACTATAAACTTCCTTTTCATTGCTTACCATAAACATCAGCAAGAAATTTAGATCATTTTAAGCCTTTCTTAAAAATGAGCTATAAATATAAACACGTGAAATCAATTATATGTACTTCAAGAATATATAAAATCATCAGAGTCGCATTACAGTAACTAGTGTTGATAATATTGATCTGTTTCTTCAATCCTAATTTTTTTTAAAATCATTTATACCTGTCATATTATCATGTTTAGTTATCTCAAATAAATATAAAATTGAATATGTGAGATCAACATGCGTTTCTTCTAACTTTAAAACATACAACATTCTCATTATGTTTTATTTTATGATAATATGTTAAAGTTTTTTAATTATTCAAAAGATTTATGTAAATTAAAATTGAAATTCATAACTGTAATTGTCACCCAAATGAAAGTGACATGTTATGTTTGATAAATAGTTTGATGGTATTAAAATTAATTAAAATATAAAAGAAAGTAATAAATCAGATGTAACAAAGAGCCAATAAAAAGTCATCTTAACAACCAATTGTTGGTCGAAATAATTGACCCAGTAGTTCACCAGAAATACGAGGATTCTTAAATGGAAGAAATTCCAGAATTGGTTGTCGAACCAGTAGAACAAGTGGTATATTTAAAAATAGTTTGGACTTCTTTTACCACAGGCAAATCATCGACTTTTCCAAACGTTCTTAAATGGGCCGAAGAAATAATAGTCTCATGATAAGAAGTTCAGCTTCCTTTTACAGTTTGCAAAGATGATGTTCGAGAGTCTCCCAGTGGAGTTACTATAGCAATGTTTGGCATGCTACATCCCCATGCAGATGAGCACAAGAAAATAGCATCGTGTGGTCTACCACGTTTTAATATACTTTAAGATCAATTCTTGATATACTTTCAAAGTTCATTCAATGTTATTCACAGTAATTCTTAATTCACAATACGTGTTAACAGTGACAATTGGGCCCGTATGCAGTCATTTCAATAATACTAGACCATTGATGTCGAAAATACATCTTAACATGGCTTATCAATATGAGATTTAACGAGGAAACCTTCTTCAATCTTGCAGATGAAGTGTGTCATTATTCCAAGCTCATGATTTTGATGGCGGTATCAAAAGGTGAGGGTTGTTGTTATGTTATATGTAATGTTTCATAATGCCGCGCTGATCTTTGAAAGGAAGTGATAGAAATGATTTAGCAGTCACTGTGTGCAAACTTGTAGGTATTGCGATCTTTCATGAAGTGTTTATTGCTGTACCAGCGTGCTTTCCTGTACCTAGCACTGAATTAGGCTTTAACTGTTAGACAAAAGCAGACTAGTCGAGGGTTTATGATTTTGAATCAAGAACCACGCAGAAGACTCCCAATATTTGGCCTTTACTCCCAGGGGTATCACTTCACTTGGAGGACAATGCGACCACTCCCAGTTTTAACGCTCCCCAGACAATAGTAGCGAACCCAATGGATCTTCGGTTATGCCGGAATTTGAACACACTACCTTCCGATAATGAGAACGATTCCCTAACCAACCAGGCCACCGCCGTCTACATGTAGTATTTGTGAACGCTCCCGTAACTCATAGACATTTACTAGGATATTTATAGAATGGTAATTCACCGATTAATTCTAGAAAGATCTCATTTGTAACTGCTTCCTTGGTGATAACAACATCCACTTGACTATGTTGTGAACTGTCGCCAATTCTGCTTACTCCATTGCGAAACCATCAATAATATCGACCTGTGTGACATACATTCCGTGTCATACATATTTTGAAGTTAACGTTAGATTCCATTAGAATTCCCATTTTCCCCTTTAAAAATTGTACGACCTCGTTTTGACACCACTATGAGACATTCATGAGGAGAAAGTTGCCTTTTAGCTGCCTGTCATGCTGTCACACATGGATCTAGTGGAAGCTGACGGCATCGCATGCATTCTCTGCACTCTGCGCCTTCTATAGGGAAGTACGCTGTCACCTGTCCCTTCAAATGGCAAAGTTATTACAGCAGTGACACTCCCATTTTGGAGATCTTTATATTATAATGCAATATTTAAATCCTTTTTATTTCTGAGTTCATATCCATTAAGATGAATTTTGATTTAAAATATCAAATGCTAATACAGCTTTACCATAGACTTCTGTTTTTCTATCGTAAAAATTCAAGTAATATGTCTGTAACTGTAAGGTGACCTGGAAACAATTAGCTATGTTACAATTTGTTATTTAAATCTAAAAGTGTTGCCCGTTAACGGAAATATTTTCTTATTCTCATGGCTCAGTGGTGACGAGTTTTTTTTTCTTTGTATTTCAAAATTATGAAAAATCTTTCCTTATAATTTTGATAGCTAGCATAAAGTTTTTTTAAGATACTCAGCCAATATCTGAATATATCTGAATCAGACATCTTCACTTTGAACAAAATTACTGAGGAAATGAATCGTTATAATAGAACATATTATATTGAAAGAAGATGTTTGGAAAATAGACAAAAAAGTTTTTTTTTTAAATGGTCAATAAACTTCTACGTCAAAAGTCTCACTCACGGACTAGAGAAATAAAGAAATGTTGTTTTTCATGAATTTAATGAACTGAAAATATAATGCAAAATGAAGAAGCCTTTAATTCCATGTTTGAAATACGTCTTTTGAATGATGATTAATATTTCATGCCCAAAAACTTTACAAAAAGTATACGATATGAATTTTCTTATAGGAGAAAGTTTGAGCAATAGTCTCCATGTATATAAAATAATTTGAATTTGCTACTTATTAAACAAATAAAATGTTATAAAATCAACTTTACGATAAGCAAATTGTCTACTCGAGCTTTGGTATATTTTTACATCTTCTTCCAATGAACGCAGTATCCGCATATTTCATTGCCATGCCAACAATTAACACTTCCGATGCAAGTGGAACATTGAATGACAATTATAAGGCTGCAGCAAGATGCAAATAGCTCTGTATTTTATAAGTTTTTTTAGTTCATGTCCCGTTGATGTGCTTAAGCATCCTCAAACTTACATGTGTCAAACACAATAATTTTAATAAATGTTTTATCTATATAGATATATATATATATATATATATATATATATATATATATATATATATATATATATATATATATATATATATATATATATATATAACTCGTTTAAAATAGAAGTCATTGAAAAATTTGTGTCTAAAGATTTCAATTTTTATTTTATTTTCGATGATCTTTTGTGTTTAAAACTAATAATGAAATTGTGTGATATCACATGATTATATATAAAAATCACGTCCAGAAATTTATGTCTTTAGAAAGTGTAATATTGTATATCAAATATTTTAACTGCTATTTTACTGTAATTTTAGGGTTTTTTTTTTGTTAATTTTTATGTATTTTTTTAAGTTCTATCTTCATTTTTTATATTGAATTTATTGCTATAGGAAGTGCTTACACAATAAATAATTCCTCACAAATATATTTTACATACTTTAAATTTCACATACATTATCATACACATTAATTAAAGAAAATTTTGTAAAGTAAATAACATGTTCAAAGCACATTTGCATATCACATATATAATGATCATGGGAAATAATCTATTCTGAGATGTTGAAGCCGGAAGTACTTTCATACCTTGCCACCAGCCATATTCCAATAATAAAATGGTTATCATGTATAACATGCAATGTTCAATGATTTTTCTTTTCCCATAAAATTTAACAGTATCCAGGATCTGTTTGTTCTCCCTATTTGTCACCAATCTAAAAGGTGTGGTCCATGATTTTGTTATAACTATCTTGGGATATACGTTACCATCCAAAATCAGTTTTGGAAATATATGAATACTGCATGAACTGCTTCTCTCCAAAAATAAATTCCAAGCGTTTTTGATTCTAATTGTTGAGACTATGCTAATCATTCATCTTTTCACAATCCAGACACGGAATTATTCATTTTTGGATTACGTGGTGTCTTATAAAGAAATTTAACTGAGATATATATTTCTAGTCTTTTTCATGTGCCCTTTAGGTGGGCAACAGTGTATTAGCATATATCGCAGTTAGTGCTTCGAAGATCATTGGTTCGAATCCTTCTCATGACAACTCCCTGCATAATTTATGAAAGTAATAATATAGATACTAACTTATCGATATCTTAATAACTCTGATAACTACCGCCTTCTCTAATGATGAAGTTGCTGTAAGGGCAGCAAACGAGTCGATTGACATCAAAAGTCAAAAGACATCAAAGCATTTTAGAACTGAATTTTTCTGAATAGTAATTAAAGAGAGTTTTTCGGTTATGAAATATTTTTTATATAATATTGAACGGGGAAACCACGAATTATAGCATTCTCATAAAGGATGCTATTTGAATCTGAAGAATTGATTCCAAATGCTTTCCAGACATTGTATGATGTAGATTTCAAATGCTGATCAATAAAAATTGGTAAGCTTACCTATTAAAGGTAATCATATATGTAGATTTTACACTGCATTATATTTTGTTTAAACCCTGTAGCATCTCTTGATGATTGGATTAATGTCATCAAGTTTTTTGATTAATATTTTATTACTTTAGAACTTTTTATTCCAGGAATAATTTTTTGTTTATTAATTTTTAGTGTTAATAAAAAAATTTAATGATGCATGCTCTGAAACAAATAAAAATATATATATATATATACTACATTAATAATTATTTTATTAAAATTATGTAAATAGTATTGAAACCATATCAATATTGAGACATCATATATTGAACAGTTAATAACAGAAAATTATTGTCAAGATTTTTAAGCATCTAGCCTTCTGAGAGGACATTTCATGGCTTGTAAGCCGTGTTCTCGGGTAGGATATTAAGGTTCGTATGGTAAGAAGGAAATTCGAAAAACTTACCAACCTGACAGACATACATGGAAGCATTGCAACATCCACCTCCCGTCATTCAGTTTCGAAAACATTATAATTTCATATATGATTAATATAAACTGAATTAATAATTAATTAATTTCATAGGGTAAAACATCACAATCCTTCACCAGATTACCAATGAATTCTTTCTCCCAAGAAGTCGGTTTGGATACCTAAAACCCGTTTTGTTGAACTGTCTCAAGAAAGAATAATATATATCAAATTCATCCGTATAAAAATGTACATTTGAATCAAAACTGAAGCAGAGAGAAAAGTTGAATGTAGGTTTCGTTTTAAAAATTAATTGATACAACTCACATTCTAGAGTTTGTTATTTGTAATGATAATGAAAATTATAATCCTAAAGCAACAAATTAAACCAGAGTCTGAGTAAATTTAGCATTTATATACATTTTCTTATTTTTTTAACTTTTATTATTTTTAATAAGTTTCTTTTGAAAACATTTCTTGATATGTTATTGATGTACCTGAACAAACTGAAACTAGAAGTTAAATGGGTTGCTATTATTAAAATTACATCTTCATAAAAAATAGAATTTTATAATAGCAGTGCAAAAGTTACTGATTTCGGCATCTGTCTAGAATTTAACCAAAGACTAATTACCCTTTTAAAAAAGAAAAAAGCCAGAAAGGATTCAAAAATTCGTTTCAACAGATTAAATAACGACTGTGGAAGAATTTTCTTATTATTGGTGTCATCATGCAAATTGAACGAAGATTATTTGAGCACTTTTCTTACACCCTCAAGGGATTTATGAACTGCCCCCTCAAAGTCATAAAATTTCCCTCCTTGGAAACTTTTCCATTCTAAACTTACACTGTCGATGAGTTCTCAAGAACAAGTGCTGACTTTGCGCCTTTCGACAAGAGGGAAAACTACCCTACGGGGGAAGAAAGAGAAAAGGAAAAGAAAGAGGAAAAGTCACCAGAAAAGAAATGAGAGGGAAAACGATCAGAGCGGTCAGAGAATAATGGAAAAAAGAGATCGCAACAAAATAGGTGAAGAGACCAGTTTTGTTAAATAGGCTGTCATTTCTCCCTTTCTTATCCATTCACGCGGGAAATGGGGATATTTCTTCTCGTTCGCTTGCATTTTCCCTCCGCTGGGAAAAGTGAGGGAATTCCAGTCTAGAGAAAAGGGGGAGTCAAGTCGAGAGAAAATTATTGAAGCGAAATATTAAGACTTTGAGCAAGCAAATAATAATTCAATTTAGGAGTATGCAAAATATTAGATTCCAAAAAGAGCACTAATACAAAATATAAAAGTTTAACCCTTATCAATTGAATGCTTAAATGCAGAAAGAAAAATCATGATCTGCATTGCGTCAGTGCTTCAAATTAAACAATTAATTACAAGACACCACATGTATTTTTTCTTTGAAATGGTCATTATTTTATTATTAAACCAGATAAAATAATTAAATAGTTTTCCCTAACAATTCATCAAAGATTCAAATAAAATGATGCATTAATTAGGTGTTTATTACTAATATATATGCATAGCAATTATTAAAAGGAAAACATGAAAACACTCCCTATTAGTCATTTCTCACCTAAAATATAAAACAATTGAGGCTTTGTTCCAAACATTCTTGAGGAATAGAAAATGGAAGGATATTTAGAATTTATTATCAATTTTATGGGTCATTAAGACATTCTAAATAATGGTTGAATGAAAACTCCAATTTTACAAATTGGTATATCAAATTGATATGATAGAAGACTATAATATATTAACCATGGGAAGAGTTGAACAAAACATTTTATGATACATCATTGTTAATTTTAATAAATAGTCAATATTTAGCCTAAATTTTTCATGGCAAAAACTGGCTTATATTTTGTTTGAATATGAATAACTGTCAATTCTATAGAACTGTTTTTCATAAAAAAGAAGTAAAAAAAAATATTATTTATAAATAAAAGCTTCTTAAAAACTTTTTTCAGTTCTACATGTTAAACAGAGCACTCATATATGATCCAATATTACTAATTACTAAATTGTTAAAATTTCGTTGTATTCCTTGCTTTGAATTGCATGTCGTGATTTGAAAATAAAGTATTACTTATTTATGAATATATGCTTTTATTAAATTAACAGTTATATGATATTTAAATTTAATCATGAAAAAAATTGAATCATAAGCACAGAAATATGATATACATAAATCGTATAACAATATCAAAATAATTTCATTTTATATATATTTGGGAATTTATATTAATCTATTTTCCTTGCAAGAAAAATCTTTTCAAAATTCTGCAATTCTAGAATATATGAAAAGATTAAGAACTTTGAAAATGATTCCATTTGTTTTTCTTAATCGAATATTATATGATCAAAGTGATAAACTTCTTAGTCTAAAACTTAGAAAATTCCTTTTTAATCTGGTTTGAAGTATTTATTTTTACATTTAATTTCTTAATATTCCTACACATATGCTCATATATGTTGTAAAATTTTGCATTACTTTTTTTAATTTAAACATGATTTTTTATTTGTATTATACTGATTCAATTTTATTTCTATAATTTCATTCCTTTTATTTGGCAAGGCTTTTCTTCAATTTTATCTTTTCTATTTTACTATTATTTTGGTTAAAAGCATTAAGGCCCAGATTTCTTGTGTTTTGTGCAGTTTGCTTGAATTCTCTATACTAACAATTTTGAAAATTTTCCACTTATTTCCTTTCCCATGATAAAAAAAAACAACTTTTAGGTCACTTTTATTTTAATGTTTCTCTATGCTTTTTTTTATTTATTATTTTTCAACTTTTCTATTCAAGCATTAAGCATTTCAAAATTTACTTTTTATATTCATACAACTTTTTTTCATAAATATATATTTAAAATATCTGTAATATAAATGCAATTTTTTAAAAATTAATATTTAATTGATCAAAAATTATTTGACAAATAAAATTTTTGAATTTTTTTAGGTTAGATAGCAATTAAACTAATATTTTATTATACTAACTATATAATAATGTACATTCACACACTCACACTCCTATATATATGGGTCATTAATATAACTAACAAATATAATTAACAATAATATACAAAAGTTTTAGAATTATATATATATATATATATATATATATATATATATATATATATATAATTTTATTGACCAGTCAGGTCAAGATAATATTTGACAATTTAAAAATTATATTACTTAAGTACAATAAACGGATTAAAACGCTTTATTTACCTTCAAATACCTTTTATTACATAGTTTTCAAAAATTCAATCAAAAAATTTTTCTTTTATTTTGTAGTTAAGTGTGCTTATAAATTTTACTTTCTGATAATATTTTTTAAGAGAAAAACGAATTTATTTTAAATTAAAAGAAAAAGTTTCTGGTATAAAAATTTGATATGATTTCATAGGTTCAAGTTTGCTCATTTAAATAAAACTCTTTAAAAAAAAGAGTTTTATTTAAATGAGTATTTTTTAATTTTTTAATACTTTTATACTAAATTTTTTAATACTTAAATAAAAAACATTTCTAAACATGTTAAATATTTTTTTTCGTGAGCAAACATTCTCTCTGGAAAACTTTCAAAAAATTAATTTAAACATTTGTACTAATACTACATGCTTTAACTTTAAATTAAACTGGCAGTAAGGCACTCACTAATGAGTGTAAATATTATTAATAGCTTTTACTATTAATAAAAACTAATAAAAGATAAAAAAGTTGACAGTAAAATATTTTCTGCAAATTAATTGTAGTACATCATTTCTAAATCCTAGCAAAATGAATTGCTCTCATAATTAATATTGATTAAAATTATAAAATCAGAATATCATATCTATTATTTATGACTGAGAATCTAACTATGAAAAATACCGAAACAATGTAATTAATACAATTTTAAAACAAAATTAGTGTTCATTATTAATTTAACTTATATGAATTGTATATGATATTTTCTAATTTCTGCTTTGTATTCTTAATACAGGAGTAATTTATCTTACTTATATTTTTAATACCAGTACTCTTAAATGATGTCATCTATATTGATTATAAATATTTACTTTGTGAATTTTATACCTTAAATATTTCGATTATACCAAAATCTATCTTATTTGCTTGATAATTTTTCATAAGTATTTTGAATACGTCTAATGAATCAAGTAATATAGCAAAAATAAAGCATACTATTATTGAATATTGTTCGTAATACAATCTATTGAGAATATTGGAATTCTCTAAAAAAATAACCAATAAAAAGTCTCATAAAAGAGGAAATCAATATTTGGGACATAAGAAAATTGTGGGAAGATATTTCTCAAAATTTCCTGAATATAATTCCATCAATCCTTTTCACCGGAAGGTACAAGATAAACAGCATCTTCTGCGATGAACTCTTTTCTTAATTGGAAAAGGATTCTTCCAATTCGCTTGGCTAACCACACCGCGTTATCAGTTTCAAAAATAGTGGAGGCAGCTTGCAACAACCCCTGAGAAAATCTTACTTCGTAAATCATTGCCGGGATACTGCGGCTCCCACCCCCACTTCTCTGTATCCGAAATTCCTTTCGCTTTGTATCTTAGAATTCCAATACCTAGTTACTCTAATAAAATGCTTCGTTACCTACACGCACTGTTCTGAAACAGGAGTGGGGGCGGGGGGTCCTCTGAGGGAGGGAATGCAGGGGTTCGGGGCAAAGTGAATTGAGTGAAATTAGCTAGCTTTCGGAAGCGAATGGGGATTTGGTTCAGAAAGAGCTCATTTCACTTTTCAGTGTGCTGTGAAACAGTTTATTAACTAAGGTAATTGCATGTATAAAGTTTAAAAAAGGATTGCGTTACTATCATTCCATTCAGATCCAATTAATGAACAGGGATAATCTTCGTGTATATTTATCATGTGGAAATCATTAACTATTACATTGGAATTTCGATTTTTAAGACAATTATTTCAATGACTTCATGTGATAATTTTACAAAATTAATTATTTTTCTTTTGTAATTTTATCCAAAGTCCTATCTTTCCCTTTATTTACTTTCATTTATTCATTATCTTGCAAATAAATTAAAAAATAAAAATAAATGAAAATTACCAATTTAACAGGAGAAGAGTGATGTTTCACAGTTTCTCATCATCATCAACAATCATATAATATGTTTATATTTGAATCATTCAGACCTAACTATATTGCAATCATAAGTATTTTGGAATTGTTTATTAATGCTTTAAAAACAAGCGTAAGAAATGAATTTTAATGTGGTCAATACCTTTTTGTTGTTCATTTTCCTTTTATAAAACGTTTTCATGTTTTAATATTTGCCTTTGCTTATTGATATTACGATCTTATGTTAAAAACAATGGAAAATCTGCTTTCGCGTATAAAATGAATTTGGCTACCCATAAAATTTGTAAACTGAAAGGACGCAGTAGTAAAATAATTTATTAAGTGTCTTATTTTTGGAAGAAATTTATACTGCACTTAGAAATATTATATTTTAACTAGGTAGTTATATTCTTGGATAAATTTGTAGGTTACAAAAGATAGTCAAATCATTATAACTTAGCTTAATAATATTTCTTATTACATATTTCGTAATGCAAAGCATTTTGCATATCAGTCTCCATTTATTTTGAGGAAATTTTAGAAAATGCTCGTATCAATGATTTTCCTTATCTATTTAGGTTCAACAATGCATAAATGCGCGTATCAGGAACTTAACTATTTTTCTAGTAGAATGTACATCTTACGTTGGTTTATTAGCTAAAAATTGTGGATTTTCCTTTTTGGCTTTCTCTCATCATATTGTTTTGCAATCCTCCGATTCACAGGGTTATAAATATGTTAAATTTATTAAACTTAAATAAGATTATATTTTGATGCTTCCTATGAAAAAAGTATCACAAATAACTAATGAAAAATATTCAATTCTGTTTTTGAAGAAACTTGAATATTTTAACAGTTTATATTCATCAAATTATATATTTACCGCTTCTCACACTTAATCCTTCAAATCTTAAAAGAAAATTGGTTTGATTCATTTATTTTTTATTTCACTGCTTCTACCTTCATACGTAATTTAATTTAATAGTGGTATTAATTTAGTGGAGATTTTAAGGCATTACAAACATTTGCACTTGAAGTTGGAATCGAATTAATGAATTAAGCAGGAGAATTTGAATAATTATATAAAGTTTGAGATATTTATCAAAATTTAATGCTTTTCTTCTGTTTAATCATAATTTAACAAGCTCATAAAATACTTTTCCCTTATGATATATCATTTAGATTTAAAAAACACTTGACTGAGTTATGAAATTATGATATAAAAATTAAATTTATATTTTAAGTATTATGAATCTGTAAGACTTTTAAGCAACATTTTTATCATATAACTGTTATTTAAATCTTTAAAAAAAGATTTAATTTATCTACAGAAGATTATAAAATTGTTCCTATTTATTCAGTACTTATCAAGTTTAACTAATATCAGATTCATTGAAGTTATTAAATAGATATCAAGTACATTTATCAAAAAATGGGAGAAAAAAATAAAGTTTTTAAGAAATATCAAAATTTAAAAGGTCAGGGTCGAGCACAAATTTCAACTTAAGTTGATATACAAATTAATGTGCATTATCTTTTTAAAAATATATATAAATCTATAGAAACTCTAAAATATTTTTGTTTCAAAGTGTTTTAGTCCTTACAAATTTGACATTTATTTTTGAAAGATTCATGTGACTTAAATAATTAATTGATATAAAATGTTTCATATCTGGTACTTTGAAATCTCAGAATAATTTTTTATACCCTTCTTTCTCTTTTCATTTTTCTTATAGATATCTATACTTAAATTTTGATCATAAATATTAAACGAATGTTAAATTTCTCAAATAATATTCAGTTATTAAGATATGTTGTAATGGAGACGGTCACATTGTTTTCCTTTTTACATTCAAGTATGTCATATATTTGTACATTCAAACATGTCAAACTAGTAGGTTTCGATTCTCATATCACTATTCCCCGCTTTGCGTAACTGTGAAAGGGACGTTTTTAAAAAGGGTATGAGGGGTGAGGGGACATAGGAAGAGGGTTCGGGGGAAGTCCTATATTACACAAGGATCCTTTGTTGAAGGCATACTAGGCCGTCGTACTAACGAGCTCGACTTGACAAAACTGATATCGATTAAGTTAACCCAAGTGAATTGTGGGGGACATCTCAAGGGCTATATAGGAAGAAAAATAAAAGAAGACTATTCGAAGTTTGAACATTTTTTTTTTTTTTTTGATTGTAGAATTAGTTTTTTGCTGTAATTTTTTACGGAAACATCTGTGTTAAATTTGCATTTCCTTTCTTAGTGTAATTAATTTTATGGCAAATTAATATTTCTGTTAAAAAATTATATATTTCGTAAAAAAAAATATGGTAGATAGCATAAGTCATCAAGTATTAAAAAAAATTTACAACGAGTGTTAAGATCTTATTTAGGAATATTAGGTCTTATTTAGGAATGTATCTAGAATTTTACAAATTATTCTTTTATTTTCCTTAAGTTATGGTAAGCCTACCCACAGAGACGTCAAAGAAATTTTTGATGTTTGATGCTATTCTTCTCACAAATATGATGATATTTTAAACTTTCTTCTATAATAAATCCTTCAATGCATTCAAAACATTATTTGAAACAATAAATGATCTAAAGTGTTACTTTTATTACTATTTCCAATTCGTAATGTTATATAAAATTTAAACTATTTGTGAATATTTAGTGTAGTTTACGTGACGGTAAATGCCACACATTTCACATCAATGGAAAATGAAGTTTCATATGAATAAATTTGTAAAAAATAATTTAGTGAATGAAATATTTATATTATAAGGGCACAGAAATTATACATAATATATTTTTTCTGATATCAATGAAAGTTTGGTGTAACAAGACATTTTTATTTAAATTATAATAGAGTTGGGTAGAGTGCTGAGTAAATTTAGAAATGTTACAGTGAGATTTCATTTTAAGAAAATGCGCATCAGGGAAAATCTTATACGTATAAAAAAAAACTACTAATTCTTAAGTTGTTGGTTGACTTCGTACAAAATCTCATCTTATAATATGCAGTTATTATTTAAGTTATATTTGTAATATAATATACAGAAAAAAAGCACAATAAAAGTGATTTAAAATAAGAAAAGAATAAGGGAAGATTATGAAACTAAACTATTGTACCTAGTGTTGAACATAAGCTTTAATTAATTAGTAGCTCTCTGATTAATTTTTTCACTTAATTATTAATTTGTCCTTGAATGGAATGCATATTAATCGATATGGCTTTCCTAATCATATCTAAAAACTGTATACAGATTTTCTTCTCAGACATCGAGCTAAGACTTTGATTATCAAAACAACTTGTCATTAAGTTATGCAAATCCATTCATAACTCAATCTCCGAAATCAGAATCACCACAACACAATATAAGTATACATTAAAACGAATTTATCTCGCGCTAGAGATAGTTTAACAAGTTTTTTTTTTTCTTACTGAATACAAAGTTAGAGATAGTTTAGTGTTAAGTCTTGAAACGGAACCAATTCATTTAAGAATCAAATGCTTATTAATGGAATTATTTAAAGGAATTTCTTGCAACTCTATGTTTCAAAAAGACAACTAACTTTGCAAAGCATCTAACTGCATTAATAATCGACAGTTCCCTTGAAAATTATTTAAACGTATACTGTTGAATTTTTAAGACTTTAATTTCAGTATTTTTTAATTATCTTGATTTTGCAAATTTAATTATAGGAAGTTGAAAATAATTTAAAAATTGTAATTCAAATTGTAGGAAGAGAAACCATTGTTACAATGGTTACCAACGAAAATCGATCCGTCAAAAAAACGTAAATTAATAAAGAGAGCTGTAGTTTTTTTTTAAAATAGTTTACATATAATGTAAATTTGACTTTTAAATGTCTATGCGATCTAAATATGATGTCTTCTAGGATTAAGTAATATCAATTATCGAATTTTTTCCTAAAGTCAATATTTCTAACATTTACTAAAAGAAACATTTTTACTTATAATGTTTTTAATGATTGAGCTAAATAGAATTTTATCACTACTCTAAATTAAGTACATGAAATTTATAGGATGATTATACAGATTTAAATGTCACTACTATGCTATATTATAAGGAATCTAAGATACCATTGTTGAAATTGTGAAAAGCTAAAGCTAAATTAGAATAATTCATATGTATATATATAAAGGAATATTATTTTCATATAACCTGTGTAATTTGTAACTGAATAGTGAAATGCAAAGATGAACTGTTACGCGTGGTTTCCTGAATGAATTGTTATTCGTAGGTTTACTGTATAATCTGTTTGAATAATGAGAAATTTCTGATCTTAAAGTGCTCATTATAAATAATGAATATCCTAATAAAGGCTATGAAAATCAGTAAATGATCTGCAGAGAATATTTTTGGATTGTGGTTCATTTTTTCATTTACTTTTTAATAAATCTAATAGGTTACACATGAAGTAACATTGATTCATCGTTGAGTTACATTATCTTTTTAATTACAATTTGAAGAAATGCAAAACCATATCTAATGACATCACAAACCAGAGGTTCAACACTGAAAGTACTACATAAAATAAATATTGAAAATACTAATCATAGAATCTGACATAACAAATAGATCCGTCTTGAAAGTTTTATTAGCTATTGATTAAAACCCAAATGGTTATTAAAATCATTCAGTTCATAAATTATTTGTGCTCTTGTGTGAAGATTAAAATTTCATTTTTACACACTATATAATTCGATATGCTGCTTTATTTGAGTATTGGTATTTAATTATTTATTTTGATTTTAGATCCTCCATTATATCATTTATAGTTTACAGTTGAGCAATGTAACAATTCTGTAGCTAATTGCGTTGATTTTCACTCTATAGTTCTCAGAAGATCTTTCTAATAGGACAATGCTCAGTTTTCAACAATGGCGGCCCAGAGGTGAAAAACAAATTGAACCCGATCCGACATCCTTATGATCCAAATTTTGATTTGCATGAATATTTATGACTATTTCAGATAATTAATGAACGTTATTTTCAGTAAATTTAAGAAACTGTCCCTACTATTTACGATCAGAATTCAATGTAAGCTAGATAAATCCATTTTTATCTGTGCATATTGTGTGATAAAATGTGTGATAAAAATAAAAGATATAACGAAAAAATCTAAAATCATCATTTGTAAATTTTTCAGCAGTATTTTGTTTTATTCAAAATATTAAGTAATCATTTATTTAAAAATACATGCAATCATTTATTTAAAAATGTTCAAATGAAATTTTTATTGTTCTTGGATTATTAAATCTTACCAGTCTTTTATGAAAAGATATTATTCCTAGAAATTAGCATAGCCGATACCAGTTTTTTCCCTCTTAAGCATTTACGATAAGACATCATAGGCTTTTTGAAAGATTCTTCTCTGATGTGACCCGGCATCGATGTTAAGATACCAGCTTAGGTGTTGACACCTGCATTTGATCATGACTCGAAATTATGATTCTGTTTCTTGAGTTTGAAGCAAGATCAAATGCTTCAATAGAAACTTCCAATTTTAAGAAAGAAGTTGAGAAATCTCTTCAAATAATCTTTCACAATTTAAATAACAGCCTTTTTGTATATCAGCTTTGGATTAATATTTTAAGTAAAATCATTATCTATAAATGCTAATAAGAGTAATTGTTGAAATTAAATTATTAAAGTATTTTTTATACAAATGCATTTTATATACAAAAAATACATTTGTATAAAAAATATAAATAAGTACAAATATATAAAAAAAAAACTATATTTGTACTTAAATCATTTCACAAATTTCATAGTTAATTGTTATTTAAATTAAAAGGAACTCCTAAAATTTAAATATTTGGCAAAGTTATTTATCATATTATAAAAGGGAAAGTTTTAATTAAGTATATATATATATATAATTTTTGTTTAAAGTTATCCTAGTATTTATATTTGATATTACGATATTGCGTCATTTAAAATATGAATTGTTTATGAACAATTTTCATAAGGAAAACAATATATATTTTTAGATCTAATGCTATTTTCATCTAAAGCAAATATTTGTTTAAATACTTAGGTTTGAATAAACTAAGAAAATAGAAGATTGCTAAAAGTTTTCTTAAAATTCATCTCCCATTAAGAAAATTATTTCAAAATGATTCTGACACTTTTATTTAAGTCAATAAAATAATTCGTATTTTGTTTGGTAAGCAATTAATCTAGATTGAAAACTTATAAATTTAATTAAAGCTGTCAAACATTTAAAAATGAATAATTCTCTCAGAACACCGGCTCAGTTTTTTCCCCTTTTCTTTTAGCTGAAGATTCATATTCGATATTAAAGATTTTTATGACTGACAGCAAGAAAATTTAATTTCTTTCACTTTTTGTTTACACATTAATTCCTTTTATGTGAAATTTTTTGGATTTTGAATTATTTTATTTCTCCAAATCTAATAAATATGACATTCTTAATCAAATAAGCGGTATTAAAATTTTCCCTCTTTTCTCTTCTGTTTTATTTCTTTAACAGTTTAATATTTTTATTTACAAGTATGGGTATTAATCTGTTATTATCATTTGCGGTTATTAATTGGCTATTATTTCAAAAAATACTTATGATAAATAAAACGTTTATTAAAAATGAAATATAATATGATAGCTTAAAAACATATGTTTAGATTTAAAAATTTGTTTTGAATTTCAAAAAATATTCCGAATCAATGGTCATAAAATTTGTTTGCATCTAATAGTATTTTAAAATTGTCAATAAAGAGAATTTTAAATTTAATAAAAAAAACCGTTAATGTGTTTTTAACAAAACGACATCGTTTTTACTTGGGCATTAGAAATATTTATTCTAAGCATTTGTAGAACTAATTATTACATTAATACTTAGTTTTTCATTCCTTTAACTCAAGGGCAGCTTAATATGAATTTTGAGCCATAACATACTCAAGAATTCGAACATACGAAACTTATAAAAATTACAAAATTAAAATTACAGATCAACTCCTATGACTAGAATCTAGTTAACTTTGAAATTTCAGTTTCATTGTAAGAAATTTTAAATAATCTGTATAAGGAATTAATATATTAATGTTTAGTTTTATTTGTGCTTATATATATAAACACCAAAAATATCTATCATCTATATATTTCAAAAGTAATCAACTATTGCTAAACTGTCAGAGCTTTTTTGTATTATCCCAAGCTTGTTATAAATTATCCAGTTAATTATGCTCAACTTTTATTGCTTTTAAATTAACGCAATTATAAAAAATAATTTCATTCTAAAATTATTTTTGACTAAAATTATTTTATAAATAAACACTTGATATCATTTGTCTAAAAATAAAAATAATTTCGGAGACTTTGGTTTTAGATTTAAAAAAGAAAATATGGGAAATGCGATTAATGTGTATTATTTATTCTTTGATGCTCCAATTGCCTTAAGAAAAAAAAAGAGAGTGAAAAGGGAAATAAAAAGAAGGAGAGAATGAAAAAAGAAAGATCTCTCTCTCTTTCTCATTTCTACTACTAAAACTTTTGCTACTCTCATTAAATGCTTAATTTGCCTCAACTTATTAAGCAAAAATTGAGGCAAACCACCTTATGTTTAAAATAAATTGAAGTTTATGTTTGTCCATAAAGGATTTAAAATTATATATATTTGTACATTCAGAATTGCTTCTGTTACTTGCACCGATTATTAAAGTGAAGTGAAAATATGTATTTATTTTACTGACACTGAAGTGCTAAAAATTTCTCAAGACTTAAATTAATATTTTATCCGCTTTACAGTTAGTTATTCATTACTCAAATATTTAATATTATTATAAATGAAGTTCCAAAATATCTTGTAAATTAAAGAATATTTTAAATATTTTAAAAATAATTCATATGTTTTGAAGATATTGAATAGTTTACTCGCTTTCTGGACAAGCGTGAAGTTTTGATTTTTTTAAGAGGACTTGAAATTAATTTGCACGTTAAATATTTAGTGAAAACAGTAATTAAGCATTAAAAATCGGTAGTTTTTCACTTTGAATGTATATATTTTTCAGCCTCAATATTTCTATTTATTAGTAAACTTGACCAATTATAGAAACACGGTTTGTTGATTTATAAATTGGAACTATTTAATAAGAAAGTTGAAATTAAATTAAACATAGAGTTAAAATACTATTTCATTTTTTAATGTTTTTTGCTATTTATTTTCATCACTGTCCAGACTTACAGCATTTAATTTTCACCAGTTTTCAATACTTCATCAAAAACTACGAAAACAGAGAATGCAATTTTTAATCATTTAATTTATTTCAATAGTGCCTGAAATAAGAAATAACTTCTTTATTTGAGGACTTCGAAAATTTTAACTTTGAATCTCAAATTTATTTTTGATAAAAGAAATAAATTAGTAAAATTTAGCAAAAAATTATCAGTATTTTAAAAATCAGAATTTGTATTATTTTACATAATAAATTATTTTATAAAATGAATTTATTGTCTGAAATATATCACCTTTTTTTAAAGTGTAAAAGCATTTATTCTTAAAGTATAACTTATTTTTATGTAATGTAAAAATTTTTATAGTCCAAAAATTTTAAATTTTTTATATGATTTCTCACAACCGATCAACTTTTAAGAAAACAAAACTTCATAAATGAATAATTCAAGATCAATTTAAACTCAAATCATGAAAACTGGAATGCACAGAAATGACATAGTTTTAATCAACTGTCAAAATTTCATAAAATATTCCCTGCATTAATTAAAATTTAATATGTTTACATTTTAATGGATACTGTATCGATATAATTATTTTTTTCTATGTATTTCCGATCTATAAATTGCTATTAAAAATGTTCAGAAAATATTTTATAAAATTGACTTAATTTATCAATTATTTGTGTGACTTCATTTTCATAATTTCCCCATTTTAGATATTTTCATGGCTACATATACATATACAACCATAAAAGTATTTAAAATTATAAAAATTTTGAAAATGAAGTCATACATATAATTAATAATTTAGGAAAATTTCTTACTAGAATTGTATTAAAGAGGAAAGTTTATTTTAAAATAAAATCTCTATATAAAAAAATTTACCATGGAAGATCATAAAATAAAGTCACGTTGCACACTTCCTTTTTTGTTTTGAACATTGTAAATCTACAATTCCTGTACAGGAAAAAATACAACACAAGGGACATAAAATTTGACAAATATCTGGAAGCAGACTCCCTTCGAAATGGAGTCGTAACTTACGCCCAATTACCCCTCATTCCAGTATATTTCACATGGGTAAGGAGTCGAAAGGAATTACGGAACAGTAAAGACGGTCTTAAGCCGATTTGTCTTTTTCAGATCGCTTCTTCCAAAGCTTTGAGACGAGAAATTCAACACACTTAAGTTGCTTCGTGGAAACTTCTTGCAAGTTTTTTTTTTACTCTCTTTCTTAGAACGACGCATCTGACGAAGTGAAAAATAATTCTGCGAAAATCCTTTGCTTTTTATTAGGAATTTTGTGATTAATTGAAAGAAATATGACATAATTTGTTGCAATTTATTTCAAAAATACAATGAGATGTTATTTAAAATTGAATAAAAGTAACTAAATTTACTGAATTCAGAATTTATGTATTCCAGTTTTTAATAAGGAGTGAGGTTCTTCTTTATATGAATGTGAGACGCATGATTGACAACTATTAAATAAATTTTTGATTTTGTAATTTTTAAATAAAAATAAGTTGAAGGCTGAATATATTTAATGTATTTAGTTTTAAAACCTAGAATATTTAGTAAATAAACCATGAATCATGCAAATCTCTCGAATATTTCACTCATAATCAAAGCATTTAATTAAAAATAATTATTCATAAATTTAAAAAAAATGTTTCAATTAATATTAAATATAATTTTGTATATTGCTCTAAGTAAATTAAAATTCTGATATTGATAATTTTAAACTGACTTTTATTGGGTGTATTATAGAGAATTTAGTTTTTTCTTTGTATAATAAAATTAAAATAAAGATTTAAGTTTACAAAAATTAATGAAAATTATGTGAAATCTTTACGTTTGAATTAGTTTGTGACATGCAAAATGAATTAAAAAATTGCCATCTTGTTTTAAAATATATAGTAGATATGAAAAGTAACATTTCTCAAACCCATCATGTGTCAAATTATATTATGTTGATTAGAAATAAAAAATTAGTATTAATATAATAAAACTAATATTGGTAATTGCTAACTGAACTTTGTAGAGTGTGTTATACTAAAGTGTTAATGTATAAGCCATTTTGACTTTAGAGAGAGCATTTCATAGATAATTGGACAAATTTATTAACTGTAAATGAAAGCATCTAGAAAAATCCCTAGAAACCATCACGACAGATGTTTGTGCATGAAAGAGAAACCCAATACGTATCCTTTGTTATTCAGTAGTGCCTGGGATCAAGCTTACAGCCTTTTAGTCAAAATACGTCACTGTGTAACTGTACCGTTACAGTGCAATGAATCCTTGTTTAAACTGAATTTAAATCTTGATTCTCGAGTATATTTGTGACTATCATTAATTTATATTTTCAATTTACAATTATTGCTAATTAATAATGTTTCACTAATTATTACCAAGGGAAATTTAAATTCGAAAACCACAATTATATTAAAGAAAAAAAAATCATAATTAAGGCTAAAGCTCTTAACTATTTCAAATATTTTATCAAAATTTCGAAGTTTAAAAGATTCAATTTAAGATCAAACTTCCAGAATTAAATGTTAAGTATATCACACAATATGTGAAACCTGAATAATAATTTAGAAAAACAGTGTTGTCTTTTATATATTAAATAAAGAAATATTTCAATAATTCTTTTTAATTTAATCATAAATTTGTAATCAAATCAGGAACAATGCCAAAAAGTTTTCTTCTAATTTAGAATGGGAGTGGTTAAATTAATAGAAAAACGTGCTATTAAATTTAATTGATTATTTTCTACCTATTTTTATTTTATTTTTTTGTCTTGTGCCAGCTGAGGTGGACAATATGGGGTGCGCTGCTCTACTTTTTCATACTGAACCATGTTTGGTGTGGAATCCGACTGCTTCAGTACACATATGCCATAGGGACCCGTTTATAGGGTAGGCCACCATTCACACCTCTTTCATACACAGAAAGACAAAGACAGGATAGATAGATAAATAGCTAGAGAAAGTGTACATCCATGCCTGAACCGGGATTCAAACCCAGGACCTCCCTATCCGCAGTAAGACACCCTGAGCAGTCGGCATTTTATTTTATATTTTGCATATTACAATACATTTTCATTATAATCAATTGGAAATCTAAATATGTTATTATATACCACAATTAATTTCATATAAATAAAATTTGTTTTAGGATATTTACTACTAACACAATTTTTAATGTTAAATCAAATTTTGATGTTTAAATTTGTTTAGAAATACAATAAAAGCAATTTATCATTGAAATATTTACAGCCACTGAAAAATATTTTAACCGTATAAGGCAATTGCTTCAAACCATGAAAAAGTACAAAAATATGGCACAAAATGTGTTACTAAAGGAAACTACTGATTCCATATCGAAATATTTTGGAAAAAAAGTTTCAGTTCACTATTTTTTTTAAAATTCTCTTTATCTAAAATATTCGAAATTGAAGTTTTTCTAAATTTTTTCATGCATTAAAAGAAGCTTTAAACACAGATTTTAATTTAATGCATAGGTCTGTGGTTTATTAAATTTGCGTAATGTTATAAAAATTATAAAGAAAAATTAAATATACTAAAAAACTTCAATTTCGTAGAAAATATATGAATATTTATTACACATTTTAAACGCAAATTTCATGAACACAGTAAAAGTTTCTTAAACTTTTTCGAAAAATGATCTTAAAGTTCATATTTTATTATACATAAGATTTCAAATTCCGATAATTGAGCGATACAAATGTAATATTTTGAGTTAATCTTATTCAATACTCTGCTAACATTCTCGGTAATGTTAATGTAATTTTGCTTATATTTTTTGTCCTTAGCACAATAACAAATATTTTATGTGAAATTATCAAAAACTTAGCATTCATTATTTCAGTAATTTGGCAACTATTTTTCACAAGCAGGTAATATAAGATTGATGCAACCATTGCCGTCTTTCTTATCACACTTTAATAACGTGCTTCTTTTTAAGAACTTAATTGCGAGGAAAATACACACACACAATTCGATTTCTTCAAAACAAATCTATGTGTATTGTTTTAATGTTTGATAAAAACTTTCATCTGTGTTCTTCATTTACGTTTATATTGAATCTTACTATTTAATATTACTATTAAAATTATTACTATTTAAATTAACATAATTAATGATTAATCTTATTATTTAAATTGACATAGTTTGGTTTACGATTCAAACGTTATCTTTTTGATATATCTTTTTAACATTAATGTAAATGTTTGTGGTGATTAAAAGTCTAAAATGCTTTTAAATTTAAATCTAATATTTGCGAATGTATGAAGCACTCTTTTCACATCCTTTTTCATGTTAAGTATTCGTTACACTTTATGGAACTGCCCTCCTATCAGCAGCTGCCACGATTATTTTCCATCGTAATCAATGGAAACTTGAGGTGAATAAAATTCTTCCATCTGTGACAGGAAGGGATTTGGCCTCTCACCTTGCGGACACCATTTCCAAAAGGGGTTGCAGAAGAGCTACTGACCGACGTGCTTTGTGCGGGAATATCGTTCAGTTGTTCGCATAATTAAGGCATAAATCATTGACCCACTCTCATTGATGTGTTAACTAGATGCAAGAACAACATCGATGGAGCCCTATTCTTAACAGTCTTATTAATGGCCAAAATCTGTTATATCGGTAATGTGAAGCACGCTAATAATGAACAATGACTTTTCTGTTCGTCTTTTCTCTTTAAGCTTGATTCTGGATACTAGGACTTGATTAAAGCACCGGGGAGCGTATAGCAGAGTACAATTGGGAAATTATAGGATTACTTTGCTTTTTATTGGTTGCTCTTCTTCGTGACATATTATATTTACGAACGACTACATATTTAATCAGTTTCCATTTGAAGCTGGCAAATATTTATAAAACCTATAGTCATAAATAGGAAAAATTATTTTTAAAGTATAATATATTTTAACTAAACATTTACCTGCTATTAATATTATTAAGATTTATATATTATATATTAAGAAAATATTTTCTGTTATATTAAATTCATATTACATATTTATTTTAAGTTTAATTTTTTCCTGCATGTAGAATAAATTATATTTAATCTTTTAATTTGTGACAAATGAAAAACGTTTTATTAGTTTAAAAATGTGAAATCATTTATATTCAATGCTGCATGTCTCACGTTTAAAGTAAACAATTTTGAAAGCCATTATTAACGATTTAAAAAAATTTTAATAGGACTTTTGCATGATCCTCATTTGGAACTTAATATAGATTTTATTCATGCGGAAATTTCCTCCAAATAAAAATTTCTATTTTTATTACTGTACTGAAAATGTTATTATCACATATATATATTGTATCACATATATATATTATCACATATAAATATTGTATCTCTTTTCACGAGAAATCTATTTAAAATTTCAATCCGCTGTTAGCAGTCATTTAATAATCAATCATCTTTTAAGATGTGCCCTAGGAATTCTGATTTCTTTACGAATTTTACTTCCATATTTATCATCAGCACACAATCCTATTATAAAAATTCTACAATTTAATTTCAAAAATTTCTTCTTGCTTGAAAGTTTTTAAACTTAAAACATTTCTGAAAATATTTTGTATTATAATAAATTGAAAATTTAACTATTATAACGAACACTATTAACAATATTAAATTATGATTTTTAAGGCAGCAAATCTTCGAAAACTTAAGAAGTTTTAAGAAATTTAAATTTTAAGTCTTTACAGATCCTATTGTTATGTACTTTCAAGAAATCATTTCTATTTTTATCAAATAATTATTAAATCTTAGTTACATTTTTTTATCAAACAATCATGATGATTAAAAACTATGTACGTATGCCTTGCTCATTTAATTCTAAAAGAATAACATTGCTTATTATAAAAAAGTTTATGTATCAAAATCAACAAAATTATATTAAATCTTTTTCAAATTTGATATTAAAAATTGTTCAAATTGATGGAAAATTTAAAAACTTTTACGAAGTCTTTTCTTGCATTATATGCATATTTAAGAAGAAACGAATGGAAAATGTCGTAGTAAATAAAAAAAGATGCGTGACCTTTAGATACGTGATCTCTATTTAGATGACTATTATTCTGATGAACAAAAGGGAAATGAGTTTTACCTCTTTGGTGCGTATTTAATAAAGGAATATAACTTAAGCAATAGAATCTGGTAACACTAATAAAAACAATTGTTTGATAAGAATGTTAAACTGTCAAAGTTCAATGTTTGAATTACACCATCTCAAAAGTTTTGAAAATTTTTGTATTTTTCCTTGCTCTGATTTTATATCTTCACTGTAAGAACAAGTTTTTTTAAAGAACAAATATTGAGGAATTATATAATCCACACGTTTTTTAAACATATGCAGAAGTTGTGCATGAAATATTTTTATTGAACACTATGACAAGTCTGTGTTTATGGTGTATCTACTTGCATATTCCAAAAAGTAGGAAAGTGTTATTTTGTAGCTAGTCAAACTTTAAACATCATAATTATAATCAGACAAAAATTCCTTTTCTTTCCGTTCATAATAAAGAATAGGGCATAGGGGCCGTATAATCCAGGATTCCAAATTCTGAATTTTTTTTTTTTTTTTGGCGAAGAAGAAATGTTGCCAAGATGACGTATCTTGACGTACGCGACGAGTTAAATACTAGGGTTACCAAAATAGAATTTTCTGCATAATTCTTATAGGTCTTCGTATGTATGACGTAATAAAAACGAGACTACCAAATACATAAGAAAATCAGTCAAAAAATCGCCTATCTCAGAATTTGGCATAATAGATTATACAGCACCTGTGCCAAGATTAGAGTTAGCATGACTTGAAAGAAATGTTACTGTATTCATGAAACATAGCTATATAATGGGGTGATTTTGGTAGCTGGTTTCAAATTAATATTGCAAAATCATGAAGTAAAATATTAACAGGGCAAAACATTTAATAAATATGAAAACTAACATCAGCAATTGCTCTCAGGGTGACAAAAATTCGTTTTCCCAGAAATTGCTCTAATAGATTATAATGACATCATCGATACATATATTATTTTTTTATAAAATATACAACTCGAAAACATTTTGCATTCTTATGTGCTTATTTATAGAGTTTATATTGTCCTTCTCTACCACAAGACAATAATACAATTTTGACTTAAGATTTTATCTAAATAATTAAAAGAAGATCTCAAGGATTTTTACTATATTTTTTAGAAACATATTTAACTATTTGCATTAAGTACATGGCATATATAGATTACAGTTTCCATTTAAGAGGTTTTATAGCAATTTTATCAGTAAATTTACTGTGTCTTGTAAAATAATCATTTCATTTTTAAAAATGACGTATTTATTCTCTTTAATTTGTCGAGATTTTAGCTAATGAAGCAGAATGAAAATTTACTTTGTTTGACTATCAAGCAAAATAAAAGCGTTTATAAGTATTTACATAAGCAAAACGAAAATGAAATAGTTTTAATAATTTAATGATTAATAATTAATGAATATTGATACAGAAACGAGTAATTATTTAAGCTAGTATTGTTTTTACATGGAAGTTTAAATATGCACAAGCAGATGTATCATCAAGAATATTTTAGAATATTTTACAGTGCTGATTAGTATCTATGTAAATCATTTCTTATAATGATCTGCACTGTTAAGAACTTAAACTAAAGTGTTAAACATTGTTAGACCACAACTAAAATCGCAAGTATGCTGTAAAATTACTGGGTCATGTATATAGTTGAAAGCCTAAGGATACAGTTGATTAAAAAATGGGTTTTGAAAATTAAGGCATGTATATGTTTTCGAAAATAATAAATTAAATCTTGAGTTAGCTTTTGTTGTCCAATATGAAGTAATATAGTCATGTGAATAGTTCAAAGTCAACAATATTTACTTTAGTGAATAAATTAATAAACTTATTAAGTTGAGGAAGTAAAGTACCACACTATGAATTCAGGTATCAATGTAAGAAAGCAGAAAACTAAACTTTGAGAAACATAAAAAAGTATCTCATGATAATTAATTATCCCGAATTCAGTAACAGTTCATTGTGTAAGTCTAACATTTTTAGAATACTTACATAGCTTAAAGATAAATAAATATATAAAAGAAAATAATTTTAAAATAGAAAACAAAAATGTGGAATTCACAAATTTTATAAATAAAATAAATTATGCATCAAATATTATAAGAAAAAAAAGATAGCTTAAAAAAAGCAAATTCATTTAAAATATTCAAGACCGGAAAGTAAACCAAAATCAGTTAACGATGTCAGAAGAAAGCCAAAATTCTCTTCTGTGTTATTACATATTAAGGATTAACTATATTGCATGTGCTTTTTGCTTCATCCTATAGTGAGAACTCTTTTGAATTATGGGATTATAAATTTGAAATTTGGTATAATATTTATGGTGAATTAGTTCTTGTTCACATTTTATATATATATATATATATATATATATATATATATATATATATATATATACCATTTGCTAAATATTCTATAATGCCCAACTCCGTAATGCGGAATCAACTAAAAAAAATTATATCCACACACACACGCACATATGTATATAGATAGGCATAGATGCCGAATATTTCAGGATGCCAAATTCTGAGTTTGAAAATTTTTTGACTGATATTTTTTATTTATTTGGCAACCTGGTTTTTATTACGCCCCAGAAAAGGAGACATATAAGATTTTTGTTTAAAATTTTATTTTGGCAACCCTAGTATTTACGTCATTAGGAAATGTTATAATACGTCTGGTTGACAACAGTTCTTCGTCACCCAAAAAGTTCAGAAATTGGCATCCTGGACTATACGGCAGCTGTAAAGCATATATATATATATATATATATATATATATATATATATATATATATATATATATATATATATATATATATATATATATATATATATATATATATATATATATATATATATATATATATATATATATATATATATATATATATATATATATATATATACATACATACATATATATATATATACATACATATATATATAAATATAATCAGATTAAATATTTTTCATGCATAAATATGAAAATCATATTATTAAACATGAAATACAGAAATGCGACATACTCATTACATACGTTGAAAAATGAGTTATAATTAAACTGTTCTGGTACAATTTACGAGTCAATTATTTTAAGATAAATGTCTTAGGGAAATTTCGAGAGAATCTTTTTTTCGCGCAATTATCCATCGATTCAAACAATCGTGTATTTACAGTCGATTTAAATAAAACTTCATCAAACTTTGCAGTAAGATTGATGAAATCTTATCTCGTCACACGGTTTGATGATTTCGCAGTGGAAAGTTTTTTTTTTCTATTTATACCTCGCCCCCGAAAGAGGTAGCGATTAATCACAGGTTTCGTATTAAGTGAGGGCGACGCCGTTCCTTGATTAATGATTCGCTTCCTGATTTTCACCCACTTCCCGATTTCTGTCCTCGTTCTTAGTTCCGAAAGACGACGAAAAAAGTAGCCAATGTATCCAACTTTCTAGATATACTATGTCAAAATCGTATTATTCATTCCCCAAGTCACCGAATAGGATTTATTTTTATCGCTTAACTGGAATATAAAAAAACAGACGATAAAAAATTACTGTTTTCGAGTAGTTTAATCATCAGAATCGTTTTACCTTGTTGAAACGACATGCAGAAGAAGAATATTTCACCTGAAAAAAAAAAGTTTTGAAGACATCGAATGCTTTTTTAGAATGTGAAAAATTGTTTGATTTCCTAAATTGTGCGAATTTAAAACCTAAGTCAATAAAGTAAAATTATTATTCCTAATGCTGTTATTGAACAGGAAAAATTCACTTCTCTCTCTCTCTCTTATTCTTTTCTCAAAATATTTTATATGAAAATATAAATTAAAGTCTTTACTCTTGACTCAGCTTAGAAGAACTTACTGAAGAAAAATGTCCCATCGTAATCGATTTATCGATAATTTTTAATTGATATATTTTAAAGAATATATTTTAAATGGTGAGTTTATTTTTAAAAATCAATATTTTAACTATAACATGGGTAAAAGTATTAATGAAATATGATGATATTAAATTTACAAAATCAATTGTGTAACTTTGTGAAACTTAATTTGACAAAATATATTTAGTATTAAAATAAAATGAATGCGACAAATTTTGTTCTCTTTATGTTCTAAGTATCTTTAAATAAATTTGTTTAAAAATATAATTTTTTTGAAATAATCTTAATTTTAATGTTTCTGCTTCACATTTGGGGAAAATTTATTAACATCATATCAATTAATAAAGATAATCAGAATAATTAAAACATTTAATTTCATAAAGGAATAGATAGCATTACAAAATTAACTAATAATATTTACTGTTTGTGCTTTTTTATTTCAATATTACTTCATTTTGTTTTAATATAATTCAATTTTCATTAAATATTTGAATCAAGCATATTTTTATATCTTAACCTTATACCGAAAATATTTTACTATACTTACAAATAAATAATAAAATCATTAAACTTGATGAGATTAGTTTTATAAAGAATGCTAAAAGTACGCAATTAAAGATTGTTTATTTTAGATTCATTACTCTTTTTCTTAAATTAAAAAGAAGATTTTATCTTAGATTAGTATTATATAACAATAATGTTTCTCTCTATCATACATTTTAAAAATAATTGAAAAACCTATATTCATTTCTTTGAAAAGTAGATATAATTTTGCTATTTTTGATTTTCTATTAAATATATATACATATTTTTACAAAATATTTTTTCTTTATAAATATTTATAATAAGGAATTAATATTTTAGAAGAAATCGAGTGTCAGCAAGTTTCATTTGATTTACTTTGATTTAAAACAAATATGTTTAAATAATCAAATTTTTATAGCAATATTGTAATAAGCTGTGTTTGTACTTACATACAAATCTCTATGGTATAGTTCAAAATATAGTTTTGTTTAAATACTCTGCACACACATTTGTAAACAGTATTCTAAAATATAAAAATCATAATCTTAAAATTCAACTGAGAAAGAAAAGCAGAAATTCCCTTTGAAATACATGAATATACTACAATTTACTATCTCCGAGGTGACAGCGACACAAAACAATGCTTACGTAAAGGATATAAAATATTCTTAAAGTGGCAATTTTATTTCCAGACTTCAAAAAACTGACAACTCAGCTCGATGACAAAAAATAAATTGCAGCTTAGCTTGACCTCTTTTATTCGAAAGATATGGCATGGATAGCTTCCTTTTTTTCCCGTCTCACATTTTTAAATCGTAGAATATTTTCGACAATCATCTGATGTTTCTAAGCAATCATCTGATGTCTAAGAATTTTGTAGACAACATTATACAAAGTATGTGTGTATTGGAGTTTTATAATAAAAAACTGTTAAATATTTATAAGTTTTGTTTTTATTTTTATATATTGAATTAATATAAAAAATGAATACTCAAATTGCCTGATAAAATTTTATTTTATTATTACAAAAATAATTTAATAGAAAGATTGGAAGATTAAATTAACTATACAATTGACATTTAAAAAGAGATAATTGCAAATTAACAAAATAATGTATACATTTCCAATGTAATTTTAATTTCGAGTTGAAGGAAATTTATTATTTTTGTACAATTCATTCTTAGAGTTCCAATATATTTACTGTATGAAAAATAAAGAAAATAAGGATTAATTAGACATTAAATTGATTCCATATGAAATATTATTCATATTAATTTAGAATTGGTTTACAGTGGAAAGAAAAAATCCTTTTTAGTGAAAACATATTTCATACATCATTAAATTGCTTTTTAAGAAGTTACAATACATTATAAAACGAATGAAGAATATTTTGTTTCATTTTTTGTGTAACAATATTAAATTTTAAGTATTTAATACATTAAATAAAGCCTTATATATTTAATCTTTTTTATATATAAGATATTCCAGTCAATAATTTTACTTATGTTTTTTATAGCTTTGGGATTGTATTTTATTTTGCATAAACTAATACCCAAAACAGGATTTGATTACAGTTTTGTTGTTGATGTCTTTTCTTTATGAAATGTTTGGTTAATATTTTCCTGTATGAAACTATCATATTTGATCTTCATAAAATAATGAGAGTTTTAATGTAATATATTCACTATAAAATATAAGCTACATTATTATATGAATAATAATCTTATTAAAGCGCTTGAGATAATGACTAACTTTTATCATAAAAAATTTCATTTTTTTCTTCCGAATTATTACAAAAAAGAAATCACATAAATTTTGCAGAATAAAAAATTATTTTTTGCTATTTCATTTATATGAATAAAACTAATAGGATTTTTTCGTCATTTTTCTCATATTTATTCATCTTCAGACAAAAGTTTTGTAATTAAACATACCTTTCAGTTATTTTAATGAATGATATCAACGGTTTTAATTCCTATATTGATGAAGCATTATCTCTAGTTAAATTAATTTATGGTAAAATATACATCTGAATTGTTACAATCATGGAAATTTGAAAAGTCTGAATATAATAAATTCAAACATTATGAAAATATTTCATATATAAATATAACATCATCTGATAAATATAATTGTTTTTACTCTTGTATTAAATTAAATTTGTAACTGTAAATATGTAAATTGATAGAAAAATATAAATGCTTATTATAGACTTGAGGCTTTTAATTAATTAGTTGATATGATGATTTCTGCACGATTTTAGGTTGTTTTAATTAATTAATTGACAATAAACCATTAAATAAAAATGTTTTTATAAATTTTATACAATTAATTAATTTCTACCTTAATATTTTATTCTTAGAAATCAAGTGTTTCTACACTGCCTGTTTTAGATTATTATTTTTCTTAAATATTAGATGAAAGAATTTAAAAATTTAGGTATTAGTTACACAGTTTAATAATGCATGCATTTTAGCTTAAATTAAAATTTCTGGGTGAGAAAATATGTTAAAAAATAAAGATGTTCTAATTAGTAATAAAAGTTAAAATACTTTTTAATAGATATTGTTTTTTAGTTAAAAATTAATTCACACATTTGACACATCAATACTTTAAAAAGATACTATTTTAATAGTTTCAGTTTTAATTAAAATATTGTATTAATTGTAAATTTGAATTCAAACATAATCTAAATATCACCATACTAAGAAAGAATTCAACAGAGAAATAAAAAATTAAATCTAGGCTGTAAGGAGTAATCGTTAAAATTGTTATGAATCTTGAACTCGTTTAACACATATGGATGTAATAGTAATAATATAAAGGAGGGAAAGAAAAATATTTTAACTATTAATGTTTGTTTATAATCGCATTTTACATTTTCTAAAGCGGAAATTTATCGAAAGTATTTACAAGAATTTTTAAATGTAAGGAAATTTTGAATAAAAAATTAAACTAGATTATACTTTTTTCTTTAAAGAATGGAGAAAAGATTCTAGCTTGATATTTAAAATTTTATTTCTTTCAAAATAATGAGGGAATGTGGCTTTTATATAATTCAAGCTGAAATAAAATACGTACATTAAGAAGAAATTTATTTGAAATTTTTAAGCAGGATCTGTAATATTTTTCTTCGAAATAATAATATATTTTGTGGAAAAAGCTTAAGAAACTGAAGCATTTCTTCCTATGTAACAGCATAATATTAAAACGGGAAAAACTTGCGTCATAGCTCCATTACTTTTATGTTGGAAAAGAAACTATTGTTGTATATCTTATATAGATATATACATTCATAAGCGAAAAAAGATGAAAATAATGGATATATGCAAAAAAAGACGCATTAACATTTTTTGATTCATAGATTCCAAGACTCGCTTTCCGACTTTTCAATATCGTAGAAAAGAATAAAAATATGATTCCCATTGTCATAAAACTGTACTGTAGAGAAATAAAGTTACTGTAAAAAATGAAATAAAGTAAAAAAAAAGGGGGAAAAAGTATTTCCGCCCATTGGGATTTCGGCGGAAAGTAAAAATCCTTTGAATCGTTTTCTTGCCTAGTATACACCCTCTAAAAGTCTTTCTCTCTCTCTCTCTCTCTCTCTCTCCCCCCCCCCCACTTACTTTCGGGTAGTCCAAAAATAAGAAGTTTCTTTTTCTTGTTACGTCCTTTTTCTGGTCCATTCGACTTTCCACGGGTATTTCATGCTTGTCGAGTTCTGATTGTATCGCCAATGTCCCCACACTTGGCGATTGATTTTTCTTTCTCATCTACTCATTTGGCGTAGATTCTAGAGTTTTATGGAGATGTATTTTACATTTTATTTTATCGGAGTTTAGAAAACTGGAAGACTTTTCGAAACTACCTCATTGAAAGCAGTTTTAAGGATCTTCGATTTTTCGATGCTTGAAAGGTTAGAGCGAATACACCAAATTACAAGACTGGTGAGTATTAGAACAATAAAATGAGTAAATTTAAGCAATACAATAGTTAAATTTTAAGAATTTTAAAAACTTTTTCAATCTTAATTCTTTAAGAATATCTAAATTAATTTTAATTTTATACCAACAAATGAAAAAGCTAGTATAAAATTAAAATTAATTTAACTATTTTAATTTTTTTAGTTACAAGTAAGCTTAGTTATTACATATATAAGTTTGTTCCGTTTTATTAATCTATTTTTAACTAAAGAATTTAAAAAAAAACAATTCAAGATAATAAGATGGGATTTGCCCACTCACCATAACGCAATTTGCATTATAAAATTTTATGGAAGCGTTGATAATTTACAAATCACAAAGGAGGAAACCCTGAAAGCATCTTGAATTCATCTAATAAGTAAAGTACAGTTAAAGGGAAACATGAAACTTGATAATTAAATTAGAAAAGTTGGTTGTTTCAATCTGTCAGCATTCATGCCTAATGAATGTTGAAATCTTAAATATGGAAATGCAGATGGTATAAAACTAAGTAATTTTTGTTTTTCTATAATTCTCCTATCATTTAAGATCAATAGAAAAAAATCACAAACAGTTGCTAAAATATAATGTTATTTAAAATTCAACATTATTATTTAAATACAATAAATAGAGTGGTTAAAATTCTTTCATAATTATTTAAAAACAAAAGTTAATGCAAAAATATATTTTAATGGAATACTTTAAGGCATGTTTTGAGAAGCTCTCTTTTAAATTTTTGCACTTTAAGCCAAAATATGATAGAATGAAATGTATTTATACATAATAAAAAAATTTAATGGAAATTGTACAAAATCCTTATTTTATGTTTGTTTTTGCTTTATTTGGCCTTCACAGTTGAATGGAGATAACTTTCTTAAACTGCACCTACAACAATGCTTACATGAAAACTTCAAAATATATATAATTTATGGAACAATACTGTGTACCAAATAGTAACACCAGAGTAGCAAAAAGAGTCTTATCTGCAAACGCCTGCATGAAATTGACATAAAAATTATTATAAAAATTGCTAGATTTATTTTTCTCCATCATGAAAACAAAAATCGCTAGATTGATTAGATCATCATACTGATCGATCTAAAAACCAAATTATTTTTTGCCAGCTTAAATTATCGCGAATGAAAGATTTATTTCAGTTATGCTATTAAATATCAATAATATATATATATATATATATCTATATATACATACATATATATACATATATATATATAATATATATATGTATATATAAATATATATATATATACATACATATATATATGCATATATATATATATATATAATATATATATATATATATTTAACAAAAAAATACATTGATTATATGAGATTGCTTGAAATAAAACTGTAAATTATTTTTTGATTTTAAGAAAGATATTTAATAGTGTTTATAAAGCAGCTGATAAAATAATAATCCTTTAATTCTGTTAAAATATTGATTATTAAAATGCTAAATAATTTTTTTAAATTTAATTGATTATACTTTTTTCTGAAGTCACTTCTAAATACATTGTTGATATCTTCTCTGAGAAAAGGCTGGAGCTTTATATCTGTACTTTGTTTTACTTTAAACAAGTTTCTAAATTAATCTTGGTTATTGTGATTTGCTACTTGTTTAAAAATGAAATAAGCCAATTTTATTTAAAAAGTTGACATTTTTTAAACTTAATGATTTATATCTGAAATATAAGAGAAAACATAAACTTTTTTACATTTATAAATGTCTGATTTTTGTTCATTTTTAACAAAATAATTTTTTTTCCATTAATCATGAAAACTTAGGTAAACCTTAAGGTACTGTATATGTATCACTTAAAGATTTTTAAATCAAAAACATTTAATGTAACACAGAAAAGTTTAAATAGTTCATAAATTTTAACAAATATATTCCCTTCATTCTCATTCATAATATTTACTCTATTAAAAAATAAGTTTACAAAATTACAGGAAATTAATGTTACAATACTTTTAATGCAGCATACATTGAAATTTTTGTAAGGAAATAATATATATATATATATATATATATATATATATATATATATATATATATATAAGCAGTAAATAGGTTTAGAAATAAATTTCTTACTTATTACTTAATGAATTTATTTATTGCTGAAATTGAAGCTTATTTCATTAAAATACAGCAAATAACTGATTACAGATTTGAAATTGTAGATTTTAGCATAGTTAAATGGAACGCGAGTCTGATTTCAAAAGTCACAAAAGTATAGAAAAGATAGAATACTATCGTTTACGATATCTTGATCAACCTCATTAGAAACCTCTGAGTCAAGAAAATGACTTCTTGAATGACAATAAATTTTTTATGAACAATTTGATTTTGTTTGCATTATCAAGGACTATCAGCTCTGTTGCCGTGGCTTCGGCTACTCAGTTTCAATATGTCACAGACCGAAGAGGTTTTAAGTGAATAATATTTGTTGATGTAACGTTTTCAGACGAAACCAGGTTCGGTTTACAGCATTTTAATGGTGTCGTCTAGGATTAATATCATTGGCGAGAACATTGAATGCCAAAGTGCATTTGGAATTGCTTTGTTCGCCTATCATCTGGAGTAATGGTTTTGGGCGATATTTGGATTCACATTCAGTCATTTGTTTTATATAAGACATTTTAAAAACCATTTTTGTAAATTTTCTTGCCTCAGTCTTCTGTTTGAATCTTTATAAATGATATTTTTTCTGGGATTAAGCTTGGTTGCTTATTCCTAGTATTGTATGCATAACGCAGATCGCTTTCTGAATCTCATAACGATTGATAATACCTCTTCAATAGTTGCCGACCAATTAGCTCAATAACTTACCCCATGCTGTCTTTATGCTGTATGAACTATGGCTTTATATTGGAGTCTCATAGAATGTTATATCCAAATATGTGCAATCTAATAACTGCTGGAGTTAATACTATGAATATAGTATAATGAGTGAAAACTAAAATTTGTCTTGTGTTTGGCATTAAAAAATTTCCCGTCGGAAAATGTATTGTAGCTTTTTCGGGTAAGAATGTTCGATACTTACATATGTCTAAATATTGTTCAAGAAAGATCCTGCTATGACTTTAATTTATACTTTATAAATGAGCATAGAATAACGAATAAAAACTGAATTTCGTCAAATGTTTGGCAGTAAAAAAATTTAACATCAGAAAATTTAATAGTAGCTTGTTTTAGTATGAAAAGTTTGATGCTGCTTTACAGAAAAAATATAAGCATAACTTGTGAAAAGCATTCTTTTATGAGTTAAAAAAACTTAATACATATAAAATATTATTAATTACACTAAATATATCATATATTACGCTGTCCCATTTTTAAAAATGATTGGAATTCTATTCCGAATGTGATTAAAATAAGTACAAAGAAAATACAGCAGTATTTTTGTAATCTATAAAAAGCATACAATGATTTACGAAAATAGCGAACTTTTCCAACAAAACAAATTTTTTTATAATAAGTTATAGCCCCTGGAAATGCAAACTTAGAGTAATTAAATATATATTATTCTAAACTTTTGATAGATATTGAAAATTTTTGTAAATTAATTACTGTTATCAAAAAATATTATCAACTCGCAACAATCAAGTAGCTGATGCTTTGAAGTCTTATATTGAATAATATAATCAATTAATATTCAATATTTTTATTCTTGTTAATTCGAAATTAATCACATCAAAATGCGCTTGCATTTTGGAATGTGTTAATGCTTTATCTAAGAAACTTACTGCATGTAGTAATATTGAGTTCATGCATATAAGATATGCATGTTCGATGCATATTCGATGATTTTGAAGAACCAGAAAAAGTGTTTTAAGTTGAATAGAAAAATCAGACCATGACATAAAATAAAAAGATCATTGAATTAAAATAATTTTTCTATCTAAATGAATGAAAATACTCAAATAAAACTGGTAGGAATTAATAAAGAAAAATTATAGCTTGCTTCAGCTGTTTTGATCTATCAATATTTTGAATTCTGAATATATTTATAGTTCACTATTATATTCACTGTAACTAACGATATTGGTCCAATTACAGAACTTTTAACAAATTTTGACTTTTTGAAAGGATTTGAATAAAATTTTCATTTCTCGGAGTCCAGAAATTTACAGTATCAGTTGTTAAATCAAAAATTTTAAAATATTTCCATTGCAGAATATTGTGGCTGTGAGAAATAAAGATGACACACATGTTCACCACAGAAGATGAATGCAAATCTTAACTTAAGAGCAATATAAAATTTTTAGATGAAAAACTATCTTAAAAAAATATATAAAATTCTTAGACTGTAAGAGTAATATAAAATTTTTAGATGAAATTCACACGGATTACATATGTAATTCAAATTCTCAAAATTCATTGAAAAGATTTAATTTTGCTTCGATTTTTATTTATTTATTTATTTATTTTTATTTATTTATTTATTTTTTTTTTGCTAGAAACATTTTTTTTCTGACAAATTGTATTCATTTCAAATATTTTAAAAAAATTTGAGAGTTTAAGTAGGATTTTCCCAATTATTAAAATAGAAAAATTAATTGATTAAATTATATATGAAATTTTTATAATCATCTTTTTAAATGGAAAATTCTTTAATTTTTCTAAAATAATTAATTTAAATCAAATTTTAGATTTTATGAATCTCTTAAAAATATAATGAAATACTCCAATTTCATGGTATCCGTTACAATGTAAAATTATTTTAAATATTGAAATACTTACTGAAGAAATTGGATCCTAAAATCTAAATTTTACATCTATCATGCATAGATTGAATTGAATTTTTATTGCATAATATGAAAAATTAAACTTCGGAAATATTTTATTTAGTACCAAAATATTACCTGTGAGAAGCTAGCATTATCAGAAAATATTATATGATTTATCATTAACTATTCATTTTAAAACAAATGGTATTGTTTTTGAATAAAACAAAAAGGTTAGAGTTTAAGAGAAAGATTTATTAATTTAAAATTATAAACTTATCTGAAAGAAAATTTTTTAAAACACATTTTCATAATTTTTCAAAAATTTATAAGTCATAAAATAGAAATTTCTGTGAAAGATTTATTTTTTAACATTTATTGAAATATATTTGAAATTTATGTTAATATATATAATTAATAACTTTTAGAATAAATGTTAATATATTTATATATTTTAAACATTTATTTATGTACAAAATAAACTTAATAAAGATTTTTTAAATCTTTTGTCTGTTTAAAAATGTTTCGAAAAATTAAAGATAATAATGGTCATTTTGTTTGAGAATTTAGAAAGATTATTTTGAAAGGATTTTTTTTTGCATTATTTAGAATTTCTGCATTAAAAAACAAATATTTTTAAAGTGTTATTAATTGTAATAAAATTTATGTAATCATAATGAAAAATAATTTTAAAATTTGAAATTAAGATAAAACTAGCTGTAAGTTAAATTTTATTGAAAAATAATAACTTTAATTAGCAATTAAAAACATTTTTCACGAGAATGTAGAGCATTATCAAAATGAAGATACTTCTAAGATTTGCTAAATATTTGCAGTTTATGTGATAGTAGAATGTTAATTCATAAAATTTACTTGTCAAAGTAGACTGCTACGCTTGAAAAAATTTATAAACTCAAAATCAATCAAAAAATTATGATTTAAACAGTTTTTAATCAAATACTTAATTAAGCTAAAAATTAAAATTTTTATGATAAAATATGTGATACAAGTTCTTTATTCTGCAAACTTTTAAGAATTTGTCAAACTTCAAAGAAAAAATTAAATCAACATTATTAAAATTAGAAAATCAAAATTATAAAGTCAATCCTAGTATTAAAAAAAAAAAAAAAAAAAAAAAAAAACTTAAGAAATAATTTAGAAATACTTCAGAAGAATTTAAAGTATAAATCCTATGACCCATTTGCTCAAGACAGAAATGCACCAAATATTTATTATTCACATGATATAACGTTAAGAATTTGCAAAGAATTTATTCCAGTTATTTAAAAACACTAGATTTTAAAAGTAAACAAATATATAACTCAAAATTTATTGATTTAAAAGCTTTTAAATAAAGGTCTTAATTCAAGCCACAACTATAACCGTCATCATAAAAGTTCTTTATTCTTCTAGCCCGTAAGGGGTTGACAAATCGCTAGGAAAAAAGCCTCCAAAAACAATACAATTAAAAAGCAGACCGATAATAGTTTGTTTTCATTTTTTCTTTATACTTAAAGGCTTAATAATGTGGAATTTTTGTTTCCTTCCGTAGCATTCAATATCTAATAAAATATTTCGGCAGACTTTAGAAAAATGATTAAGTATGGAATGCCACCGCATCTTTTCCGTTGGGTCTCTAATTTATCGGATGCCACAAACTCACATTGTTGAAAAATTCTCGTAGCCACTAACTTTATTGGATTTTTCCTAAAATCTCCACCACCCTAGGATGGAAAAAAAAGGCAAATTTTACACATTTTTCCTTTTGGGGGCTTCAGCAACCCTAGACTTCGTGATTGCCACCTACTGAAAATCGATGCTACTAACTTAGGTTCTTTCCTTTTGGCAAGAAAATCGAATTTTATTTTAGTTTTTTTTATTCTTTCTTATTTTCATTTCGAATTTTTCTTCCCCGCTAGTTTCGTCGTACCTCCTATTCGATACTCACGTGTTTCGAACGTTTCTATTTGAATTTTTATTCCTACTTTTTTTATTGGTCATCAGTATCGATTTGAATATCTCTTTTTTTGTTTTGTTTGTTTTATTATCCCCCTCCCTTTCCCCTGTCATCTAAAAGGGTTTTAAATTCTACTTTTCCAGTCGCATGGATGAAAAGAATAAAAGAAAATTTTGGTTACGAAGGGTTAAAAAATGTTTATTCGATGAGAGTTGAGATGTATTATTATAATTTTTTTTTCTCGAGCTTCTGTTACTGAAAAATTTAATTTGGAACTAATGGTCTCTCAAAGTTTGGTTCGGATTGCGGGACTATTCCTTTTTTTTTTTCTTTTTTTTTTCCTTTTTCGTTATGCATTCAATGAATGATTATTATATATTTTTTTATTTCATTTCGTATAAAGGTAATTGAACGATGCATGAATTATGTCCGGAAGTAAAATATAAGTTTGTACTTTATGCATTATTTATTTTCAGAGAAGAATTTTTTAATATTTATGTTTTCCTTCTGGGTGTTTGATTTTTTAATTTTCTAACAGTCAAAAACTTCATAAATAATCATTATAAAATCATGAACATAATGAGAATGGTAGAGTTAATTTTTAAGAAATTCTTTATATTTATTTGTTTTATCTTTCAATTTGAAGTTTTTTCAACATTTAAAAGTAAATTACTTAAATATTTTTAATCGGCTGTTAATCAATACTTAATAAGGCATTTCTTTGAATAAATATGTTCTCTTTGTACTAACAACTTAAATCCATATTAATGCAATTTGATAAAAGCAAATAAATTTCAAAATATTAAAATATACTTTTTAATTTTAGTTATACATAACAAAAATGTATTCCACTTATTCTTAATTATACGTTGATAATTGATCCTAATTTTAAAGACTAATTCTAATAATAAGCCCTATCTCATTTACATTATTGCAAAAGTGCAAAAATATCAGTATTGTGATCCTTTAATAGATTAATGTGCACGAAATATCGGATTTTTATTGAATATATAAAGCCACTTATTTTTTCCAAAAGCTATTTATTTAATCAGAATTTACTATATTGATTTCACTACAATTTTTTCAAGGGAGGTTTAAATCAGACATGTCTGACTTGTCAGAAATTTTGATCTTTAGAATCAATATATTTTCATTTAAATTTTTCAGACTGCCTTGATTTTCATATATGCTGCATAGTTCATAAAAACTGTTCTAAAGGCTAAAAACATGAAAGTGTTCGAGTATCAGGCGAGTAAGATGGAACAGCAAAATTTCCGATTTTAATTCATTTGTTGTCACAAATATTTTGTACGATCTATACGGATGTCAAGGAAAATTTTTAGGCTTTCCTGTTTAACAAGTGATGATTGTAATATTTTCATATATTTCATCAATGCACATTACCTTTTTAGCTGTTTTTATTTCTCCAGTTTGAAAGGATATGTGAATTGGTTTGGGAATTACTAATAACTGAAGTATTCACACTAATCAATTTTTCTCATCTTATCATTTATGGAAAAGTGTTTCAAAATATTTCTTGTTCATTTTTAAATACAACATCAAATTTCTTTTTTTAACTACAATGGGATTCTTTACTACCAATGATTTTAGGGAATCTTTCTTTGCAGACGTTTTTGATTTTTCATGCAGTTTATTTTGCAGCAAAAATTCACAAGACTGAATTTCTTTTCTTTTTTTTTTCTTTCTTTCTTTCTTTCTTTCTTTTTTTTTTTTTTTTTTTTTAACAAATACTGCATTTTTCTTTTGTTAGTATTATTCTCCTCCAATTGCTGGTTTACATTATTTGTAAGTTTTACATAATTATTGCCAAGTTTATGCTCCTATTAAAAATAACGCTAATATCATTTGAATTTTTATCCTTACGAAACTCAGAGCAAATAACAAAATAGTACACTTTTAGAAGAGTTCCTTTATAAAAGAGGATTTGGGAATTCATAGAATGGCTATAAATGATCTTATGTAGAAAACAAAACCATGAGAAAAACAAGAAAACATACACTCATATGTAAAGGAAAAAAATCCGACATTTCATATTGATCAATGTAACAGAAGGAAATCTGAGCTGAATGTATTGCTCTTGATTACATAACTTTAACTTGTACTGACATTCAATTTATACTGTCGTAACATCGGTGACAAAAATTCTCAATTCTATAGAGTTGAAAACCTCAAAAACTGGCTAAACTGTATAATCTTTACAGATATCAATACCTGTTGACTAAATTAAATTTTTATTTTGTATACATACTTGTATATCTAGTTTTAACTTGCAATGATCATTCGATATGAAAGATTTGAAGCTAATTAATTTTTAAATGCCTATCAACGAAATGTGTAATCTGGTTTAAATAGCGATTATGGTGGTTAAGTTCCTGTGGAACAGATATTCATATCTGGTTATGCTTAATTTTGATTTAGATCTATTATGCTTAGTTTCTAGATGTAACTCTTCCACTGATTATTATTCTCTTAAAATATAGTTTAAAACTCATTTTAATGAGATAAGGATCTTTGAATTCGTAGAAGTTTTAAATTGACTAAGCCTTTTCTCACATACAACCAGCAGTTATTTATTTAACGTTATATAAACACAATTTCATACATACTGAATAGAGAAGAGTTCCGTTTATCTATTCAGAAGTAAAACTGTTCTTTTCCGATTATTATTATGTTGCATTTGTTTAATAAAACGCTTGAGGTTTTTTTGTCGAAGCAATTCATAGTTATCAATATTTCAAAACAGTTTATAACTATACTGCTAAATTTTAAACTAATTATTGGTATGTGAAAAATAATTTTGAACAGGAATAAACCTGATCACCTTCTTATTTGTAAGATTTTCTTTTCTTTATGGACAAACAAAAAAGGAATTAATATGTTCCACACCTACAGTTTTGATGCTTTATTCATACGCTGTTATATATATTATTTTAATTTTAAGTTGTTATGTACAAGTTTTATATGATATTTTTTATACAATTTTGTAAAAAAATTTAATTTATTATAATGAATTGAAAAATATATTTTTCCGAGTAATTTTTCAAGCTAATTATAGAACTGGATTTTAATGTGCTATTTTTTATTTTAATAAATTATACTTTTATTGAATCAAATATTTTTCCAGAAGTTCGGTAATGCTTACACAAATATTATTCTCAGCATTGCCTAAAAAAATAATATTGATATTTTCCATTATTATAGTTTTTAATTAGACGAATCAATATTATTTATTTAAATTATGTGTAAATTTCAGAAATTTATTTTAAGATACTTTTTGATTTTACAAATTAGATAAACATAATAAATGCATAATTATTTTGCCATAAGTGCATAAGCATTTTATAATTTATTTATTTGTTAATAAAATTAGAGATTGGAAATTATAATATAATTAGTTAATTCAGCAATTTTGAACGAATTTAGAGAGAATTAAATTATATATATATATATATATATATATATATATATATATATATATATATATATATATGTTTAAATATATATATATGTTTAAAAAAAATAACCCTTTATTATATATATATATATATATATATAATAAAGGGTTATTTTTTTATTTAATTAATATACTTCTGCAAAGAACTCTTATATTAATCATTTTGTTACTTATCGCATGGAGTGAAAAACAAAGCCAAACCAATGTTAGATTTTGCATATTTGTATTTACTTAAATTTTTATACGTAATCATAATTAACTATACGTATGCTTAAATACACAACAAAAAATATCATTTAACGTTTCTTATCTAGATAGAACACTTCGATTTAATTAAGAAAATAAAATTAATTGGAATGTTAGTGTAAATAATTTAACTTTCCTTTTATATTTTAAGGGCATCATTGGAAGATTTATTTTTACTTTAAAATTTATCTTGCCGAAATTGATACTATATATGGTCAAAATCTATTTCTCAAAATTTAGTTGTTATGATCTATAAATAGTAATGTCTTTATTTATTGATAATATAGCACATTTTTTTCATTTATATAAAATAATTTATTTTAAATAGATTACTTTGAAAATTTGGCGACCATTAGCTGAATGCTTAGCGCTCCTGACTCCTGAACTGTGGGTCCCGAGTTCGAATACCATGGGCATGGATGTTATTTTCGTTCTCTTTTCTCTCTGTGTTTCTCTGTCCTTTCTTCTGTGATGATGTAGATGATGTATGAATTTGGCCCACCTTATTAACGGGTTTGTGATGGTATGGCGTGGGCAACGCTATTCGCTTCCCTGACTTGGTTCAGAAGTCTCTGCTGGGTAACGCCAAATGAGTGACAGTTTCTGGCCTTGTTGTGGCATAGGGTTGGTCATCCGAGTGCCCACTGTTGGAAAAAAACCTTTGAGACTTTAAGAGCAATATGGCTTGGTTTGTTTCTCGCTCAACGATTATCTTGTACACGAGGACATTATAGAACAGGAATTTCAATTTGAAGCACATTCCAAACTACTACATTTAATCAAGACCAAAATGGGACCTGAACACAAGAACTGTTAATCCAAAAACCAGAATTCTTACCATTCGTCAGTAGTTCAGTTTAGGCGCAACATCCAAATGCTTACAGTAACTGATAATTTACTCCTGAGCCTAACATTTGAAATAATCTCTTTAGATTATTTTAATATGTAACATTTTTTTACAATACACATTTATTAAAACAGTAAAAAATGATATTCAATTAGCTTTAATAATTTTGTCATATGCAATTTTTTCCACTCGAATGTCATTAAGCATAGGTGGAAATTTGACTATGTACTTTAAGTATATAGTATCGATAACATCTTCTCAATTTATTATTTTGGTGCTATTTTCGTTTCATTTCAAATGCTTTTACATCTACCGAGAGGACCAATAGCGGAGAGGTTGGCGTCTCTAACTGTAAACCAGTAGGTTCTGAGTTCGAATCTTGGTTCGTGCACGAAGGCTCCTTTCTCTTTTTTTTTCTTTCTTTATCACTTCACTTTTGAGGTGAAGATGATATAACCTCTGGATGCCCCTTCTATATGAGATGCCATCACTTCGCCCATAATAGAATTGAATTAAACCAATTGCCTAAGGACAGCCATTATTGGTAAAAAATAAGCATCTACAGAAAATTTTCTTATGTCGGGATAGTTTAAAGTATATAATAATCGATAATTTTTAATGATACAGCATTACATACAAAACAATGTCTGAAATATGTATTTTATTCTTCAATATTCATAATTTCCGAAATTGTTTTGCACATTCTGTTATCTAAAATCTGTTTTTTTTTTCTCCTTCTATACATTAAGAAGCTTTTGAAATAAATGTACATTTGAAATAAATGTACATGAGAGCGGCTTTATATTAAATCAGCCGAGCTGGCAGCCTAATGGTTAGCGCTCTTGTCTTCGGTTCAGTAGTTCGTGGGTTCGAATCCCACTTTGTGCATGGATATTTGTAGTGGTTCGGAATCCACTTTAAGCCGTAGGTCCCGGTCTAATTAGCCCTCGTGTGCTAAAAATGACAGTTGAGCGAAAAAACCAAATTATATTAAACAAATATATTCCTTATAAATATTAATATTATTTGATAGTTTTGAAATGTATGCATATCATTCTGCAAAAATTACGATACTGAGAAAGATAAATTATTCTGATTTAAAAATTTCAAATAACGCTTTCCTATTGTAAATGTTTATAATTGATTATTTTCATTAATATGTAAAACTCATATTCAATATACTTAATGGTGTTGCTTAAAAATGTTGTGTTTATAAACTAATGTAAAATATGCCATGTAAATATTAATTTTTTCTATTTTTTTCTTAAAATGGATATGATATAAAAACTGTGTTTGATACAATGATTATATAAAGAAATTTGTTAAATATTCCAACATCAGCTTTACCAAATATAACTACTTTGTAGGCTTGAAAGAAAAAAGTTTCATTCCTGTTAAAATTTTTATATTATTTAAAGATATAATTGTAAATTATATTTGAGTAATATAAAATATATTTGACATACAAATATTTAAATAAAAATATACATCTCGATTTTGAAAAATGCTTTCACACACACAATTAAAATTTTTATATTGTTCAAATTTCATTCTAAATGTAAATGGTATAATACATAAGTTTTATTTGATATAATAATATTTAAATAAAAATGTAAACCTCGGATTGAATAGATGTTCTTATACATTTATAATTTTTATACTATATATAATTAAGTATTATTTTAAATTAAGATTAATTAATGTAAATGAAGTTTTGATCTAAAATTTTATCTCCAAGTTTTGTTTGTCATACAGATAGATGACAATTTCATTTCTAAATTCTTGAATGTGTTATGAAATTGTAAGCTATATAGTATTAAAATTTAACAACAATAATGGCTGTCACATTTACTTACAATTATCACTTTGGCTACACCTACACTGTAAATATACAGTGTAGGTGTAGCATAGTATTTATTCATTATACGCTCAATATTTATTAACGGACAATCTAAATTTATCTGCTTATAAACGTTAAGATCTAATACTTCGTACGTTTAATTATCGAGTTGGTAATATGTTTACAACTGACAGAATATATACAAACACAATGGTATTAAGAATCATGTGATATTTATCCATTAAATATTGTCATATTTGCTCTTTATTCCAATATTTAATTACATTCACAATTGTGTGTGGGTGACAGTTTAGATTTAATTCTTCTTTAACCATGAGAATATAAGAGTTGGAGAGTCATGTTTGAAGTGTATTGTGTTGTTTTTGTCATTAGGTGAATTCGCGATTCATATAACTAATGATTTCAATCTGTAAGAAAAAGTCACAGTAATTTGATAAGTAAATCCATCACTCTCTTGTTTGAAATATAGCTTGAATGATACCGACACAGTTGTATAATGTAATTTTATGAAAGGCTATGCACATTTAAGTTTCATCATATTGTGCGAATTACTACTACTATAGCGTTAATATAAAGCGCTAGTTGAGATGTTAATTTTGTCATTTAACTGAGGTTCAAATTACGGAGAGTTTATTGCGTTTGTTGTTTCAATCACTACAAACAGATAGCTTGTATACCATGGTAAGAACCTACCCCTATCTGAAATTTACTATAAATTATTTAATTTTTTATGAATTTTAAAAAAAAACTCCTAAGTATTTTTCGAAATATAAATGATTGATTACGAAACACACAGTGAAAGGAACGCTTTTATTTACAAAAGTACTGTGGTATTAAGTTTTATTTATTAATCTAGGTTTCACTACATTTATTTTCGGTACTTAATGCTGGGAGAAAGGTTATTCTAATTCTCTGAAGCATTTATCATGAATTTCACAAACAACTCTCGCGGCCAATAAATCCTCCTTCTTTTACGTTGCCTTTTGGGAAAAGCTCATAAAACTATTCGCTATCGATACAATTGACAAATCGATAGATTTAGGTTTTTCTCTATTCCATCGTATCGCATACGAGGTGATTAAGTATACGCCAGCTGACGCATAATAATGACTCGAAATCGATGTGCTAGAGTTTTCATTTGACGCATACGTAGGGATTTAGAAGTCCACGCGTACGCGATGCACAACTAATTGTTCCAGTGTTGAGACTCTTTAAATTTAGCTTTGCGAGGGCGATTAAGACAATGAAAAATAGGGATTTTTAAGTCCCATCGTTTGTCAAATTCGATTAGCGATCTAATGCTAATTACTTCCTTCACGAAAAGGAATGGGGAATTAAACTGTTTCCAGAGAGATTTTTTCCCTCATGCATCCAGTGAAAAATCTATCTTGAAGCGAGATCTGACACTTTAATTGACTACCGTTCGGGGTAAATTAGCAGCAAAAGTGCGAATATTAATTTAGCCTAATTGAACTACGTTGCAAAAAGAAATCATCCATTGATCATGAAAGCTTATGATGAGGAAGGGAAATCTGTGTGTTCAGCCCCAGTTGCTTTTAATTAAGAGTGCCTTTTTCTTGCCTTTAAGTTCATAAGTTTCAGAATGTATTTTTGATTAAAAGCAATTTTATATGCAACGCATGAGATTTTTTCAGTATATTTTCTTAGCAACAAAACTTATGAGTTGTTAAACTTGAGATTTTTTTTAGTTGGAATTTGTTGCTCAGAAAACTTGAATATACATTTGTTTTAAACTTCGGTTTAATTTCCACGCATCAGAATATGCTTTTTCTCTAATCGTAAAATGTATTTAAAAATTTGATTTTCTGAAGAAATATGTTCCTCATAGTATAAATCATTGAATTTCAGCCATATAATTACAAAATTTTTTCAATCTTTTAATATATTAAATAAATATTCAGTAATTTAATTCAACTAATAGAGTTAATATGTTATTTTTACTTATATATATATATATAGTTGAAGTGACTCAAAAATAAAAATTATCTCACCAATTATTTTAGATGAATGTTTAACTCTTTTTTATAGAAATGTTATATATATAAATATATATATATTCCAACGGCGTGCACTTGAGTAACGATGAAGCCTTTGCCACAACAAGGCCAAAAACTGCTACTCATTTGTCGTTACCCAATGAGCACCTGAGAACCAAGTCACGAAGGCGAGTATCGTTGTCCGCGCCATACCACCACAAACCCTTTTATAAGGTCGGCCACATTCATACATCATCACAGAAGAAAGGACAGAGAAAGAAAGTAACATCCATGCCCAAACCGGGATTTGAACCCGTGACCCACAGTTCAGGAATGCTAGCCACTCAGCCGTCGGTCGGCATATTTTATGTATACAAAACCAGCAAATTTATCATCTGTACACATAGAATCAATAATTTTCGTTTTAACAGAAAGTATGCGCTTATGATAGCATTTATTTTGAAATTATTTTAATAATTATAAATTTTAAAGGATTCTAATTGCATTTTGAGGATAAGCTTTTAAGATGCTATGTTAACCCATTTCTAAATTAAATACACTGCACTTGGGATAAAAATGTAATATAATATATATTTTACACGGTGACAACTTTAACATGTTGACAAAAAATATTGCATTAAAATAAAAACATGGAATTTATTTTCAAAAACTAGCTTTACTTAAGTCATTTGTTACTTAGGTACAACATGTTTAAGTACTTTCAAATGGCTCCCTTGGGCATCTATACAGATCTTTAAGCGTCGCGCAAAATTTTCTGCAATGAGCCGCAGTTAATCAGGTGTTAATTTAGCAAATTCATTCTTAAGAGTAGCCTTTAGGCATTCCAAACTTCGATGCGACTTAGAGCATACTCTTGATTGCAGATTAGACTAAACACTATATTCTATTGTGCTAAAGTCAGGTGAATAAGGGGGCCACATTCCCACAATCGAATTTGCCTTAATCCAGCGTCAAATAAAGCAATTATTTGCTGCCGTTGGTTTGTCATATTATTTCAAACAAGGAACTCTAAAAACTATTTATTTTACTAACATTACGATCTCTTAAGCAAATGAAATTTTTATAAAATGTGGTGAACATGAATTAAGCCAATCAAAGGCAGTACAATTTTGTCAACAGTATAAAGTTGTCACCCTGTAATTTAATGTATATGAAAGTTTTCGATAAATACATACTTTGGATAATCATGTTTCGTTAATGAAATATTTATTACTTATATTTTTAAATAATGGAACCATCTTTCGTAGAAAGTGCAATTTAATATTTTGCTTCTTTTCTAGCTAAATGGTTCACCAAAACATACGAGTTAACTCTACAAAATGCCAAATATAGTATAGAACATTATTATAGATTAGTGTTTAATGTGTAATATTAAGTTTTTACTCGTTATAGATTAAAAGATGATTTGCATTAATGCGAATAGGAATAGATTTAAGTAAATTTAACCAAGTGCTAAAATTACTTTTATCTAAGATAAGAATACTTTCCATTACATATTTACAGCTATATTATTCCCAAGCTATTAATTCACATCCATATAAAGCATTCCAACAGGGAATTTAAGGATGGAAGCAATTCTTGATATGGGGCTTTTGTATTATTGCGTATGTTGTTAATGTAAAATTCCACGCTCCAACCACCCACTGCGTTTTCCTTCGGCAGATGCTTACAATCCTCCTTTTGTTCCTCCCGTCAAACATATTTCATTCCATTTTCTCATCAGATAAGCTACAACTCAACTTGGTTTCGGTGAAAAGAGAAACCAGAAGTGAACGGAGTAAAAGGTGCAAGCAACTATTTTCCATAACTTTGTGGTTTGAAAAATGACGTTTCGAAATATTCTCTCTCTGCTTTTCGGAATTACCATCATTCATGTGGAAAGTACATTTTTCAAGGGTCATCTTGATATGCTTGTGAAACTGTGTTCTCCGTCATTCTCGAAATTTCCTTTTTTTTTTTTTTTTTTTTTACGTGAAAAAGTAGGAATGTAAAAATTTTTGAAGAGATATTTTTTCCTATAGAAATTGTGGAGGAAAAAAAACTCAGCAATCTTACTTATGCAACATTTTAAATTTCTATGGTGATATAATCAAGGTTTCTAAATTTAAACTTGTAACACTTTTTAGTTAAAATTCCAAAATTGTAATATAAAATGATAAGTGAATATTTTCAATTAAAAGAAATACTTAAGATGTTATGCTGTTAGTTTCAACAACATCATTGGCATTTGAATTATGTAAAAATTAAAAAAGTTTTAGTTGAAAAGAAATTAAAATTTTTAGCATTTTCCTCTAACTTGAACATTTTAACTCCTTATTGAAAAAAAATAAAGTGTCTTGATTTAATAAAAGAAAAATAAGTAAAAATAAATAAATAAAATATTTCTATATAATTGTATTTAACTCTTATACAGAATAGTAATTTTTATGAAATTTTGTCAATCTCTGTTACAATATGTTTAATAGTTTAAGTATGATTATAAAATTAGACTGTAATTGAAGACCAAAATTAAATCACATATTTTATAATGCGCTTGTTACACTATATGCATTTTATTTAATGTTAATAAAATGTAACTAATTTAATAAATGGACTTTTTTAGGTTTTTGCAGAGTTACCTTAATGCGATTCCTTAGCAGATTTTTTAGATTAAAGTTAACATTTCATATATCTATTTTCACAGTTATGCTTCATACTTTATTAAAAGATCTAAGTTTATATTTGCAATAGATATATTATACATTAGATTCTATATATATATATATATATATATATATATATATATATACATACTTAGATTCACTTTATTTCCTGTCATCCAATATTCAGCACAAATTTAGCGAGAAAACTAAGGAAATAAGGCTCAAACATTATGTGTATAATTTTATTTAAATATCGAAATAATTACATTATTTTTACATTAAACTTTAAGAACTGCAGAAACTTAAGAATTCATCAAAAAAAAAAATTCAAATATTAGTCAAACTTTGTTGATCAAATTCAAAACATTTTTCATGCATTCAGATGCCAATAAACTTTAAGACTAAAATCTTTAAAAACAAATAAATAGTCCAATCATACTTACTTTAAGTTTGATCATTTTCACAATCGCAATAAAGATTACAGAAAAACAAATAAAGGAAATTTATATACTTCGCTGAAGCAACAAATACACTTTTGACAAATTATTTATATAGTTATTACAAATGACACTTGTTATAATTTTAAATTAAAATCAAAATGCTACTGCTTTTTTAAAAAATAATTTTTAGTTAATGCAAGAAGTTTAAAATTAATTTCTTTTACGTTAAAATGATATTGTTTTTTAATCCGTTATGATTACATCTACAGTATGACTTCAAAATTACATTACTTTGATTCAGTTCTGTCTATTTCTGGTTACATTTATTCAAGTTAAATGAATTCAAAATTTGAATTAAATGAATTCCTTCAACTTTTTCAAAAATAAACCATGTGATTGCTAAAAATTTTTACTGTCAATTTATAATTAAAATAAGGTTTGTAAGCATCTTATTCCATAAATATTTAATATTTTATTGTATATTCTCAATAGTGTACTACAAGTTATTATATACACTATATATTATAATAAGAGAGTTTAATAACTTTATGGGAATGTGCTTCATATAATTTCTTTTATTTATTCACAATATAAAAACCCTTGATTCAAAATAGTTCAAACTGGTGCAAATTTTTTATGGATATTCTAGAAGAAAGAAAACGGAGAAATGCTTGTTAAATAAATTTGAAATATATCTTTATTTTAAGAAATTAAAAATAAATGATAAAATGTTCTATATAAATTTATAATAATTGAAGAATAGAACATAGTAAGTCTGTTTAGATTTCCTGTAGAAATTTCATTTTCTGATTTGTTGTGTAAATCATATACCTAAATGTGAATGTTAATATCAAAAAATGGAGTGGATTTAAGACTATTTGTATATTATATATACATTCTCCAAAAATAAGACTCAATTTGGTACTTCAAATCTGTGATTTTTATTTATATTTAAAATTAAATTTATAAATATAAAAAATTAAATGTTTGCAAAATTGTTGAAATATTGATTGAGTAGTTTTTAATTAAAGTAAATTTCATTGTTTTTTGAAAAATATCACCTCAAATTAATTATTCTGTTAGTTTTAATAAAAAGGATCTTTAATTTTAAACTAAAGGGAATCAGTTAAAACATTTCATTGAATAATTATTGAAAACTTTTTATAAATAAATCTCAATGGTGGAAATCTTTAATGCGAATTTATTGAACATATAAATATCTAAAATTTTAACTATTATTTTGGTGAATAGTACTTAAATTTTGAAATACAATAAATTTATTTTTATTTACATAGGAATTTAAGCTAAGCCTCTTTTATTACATTATTTTTTATTTTGAATATGTTTTCTTACCCTAAATATAGGAAAATGCCATCATTTACAAATATATTTACAGTTAGTAACCACGTTACGAATTGGACCTAAATCATTTGTAATCTAAATCAGAATCAAATTGTAACCTAAATCAGAAAATTAAAAAGTTATTTGATTCGATATAATTTGATTATGCAAATCTTTCTGATATTTCTCTAAGTCAATTTATAACTAGTTTTGTCTATAATAAAAAAAGCGCAATGCATCTCGATAAAATAAAAGGTAAAATTAAATGAAATCATTATGTTCAATCCAAAGGATTTTTAAACAATGTTTGAAAATCTCTGAGGAGCATTTTTAGCTGACATTCTGTGAGTATCTATAATTTACACAAGTTTTAGTGTACAATTATTCTTATTATCCATTAAAACTGAGTGGTTTACAATTATATGTTTATTAAAACTATGTATATATTAGAATCACATATTTGCTCCTTTTTTTCTCATTGGGTGTCGTCGCAACAAAACCGGAAATTACTAATCATTTATCGCTTCCGGTGGGTACGGAGGCGAATAGCCTTACCAATATCACTACCCCACAAACCACTTTATAGGGTGGGGTGTATTTAGCCATAATTCCAGAAGAAGAGACAAGAAAACACACAGAGAAAGAAACGAACAACCATGCTGGAATCGAAATTGGAACCTGGAGCCAACAGCTTAGGAGTCAGGAACGCTAACCACTCAGCCTTCAGTACTTACGTACTAAATGCTTATCAACCATATGTTTCATAATAACATTTTCCAGTATATCAATCACATGCATTTGTTCAGAGAAACAACTGGAAAGCAATATTTCGCTACTTAATTTTAAATAAGTTAAACATGTACAGAAACTCTTCCAAGTATCTGAATATTAAGCAGTTACACAATCATGATAAACAGTAACATTTCTACTGCAGGTCCAACGAAGACCTTTATCAAAATTCATTTTTAAAAATTCTATTAGAAAAGTAAAATAACAGTGCAACTGTTTTATGTCATCATTTATTAAAAAGAATTTTTTCCAAAGCAGTGCAAACCATTTGTCACAATAGTTATTTCTCTAACAAATTAGAAAATTCAAAAGCAAAATTTTTGGTTGAGCAATAAAATGTTAATATTTGAACATTAACATCTGATTGCTCAACAAAAAATAAGGTGTTTATTAAAAGAAAAACTACCAATGTTTTTACTTAATGAATATTTTTATTATAAATCATAAGGCCACAAATGCAAATTTTATTATAATTTAAACTTTAATAAATTGACAAAAACTTGGTCAATTTATTATTAGATATTAAATATATCACATTCCAAAATTTTACTAATATTATTGCATTCAATTCAGCATTGTTTCTGTTTTTCCAGTGTTTTATACGAAAAAGTTTATTTGAATTATTTTACAAAAATATAAAATTAACCGTTGAAATACATTAAATGTTTTTAAAATAGCATCAGCAAAAAATACCCAAGCTTTACTCAAATAAATAAATTTTCCATGTTTTATGATTTTTTTTATTGCAAATAATTGAAACAGAAAGTAGTAATTTTTTAAGGAAAGTAAAAACCAGAAGACCAAAATAACTGCGATGTATTTACAAAATTGCTTTAAATTGTAGCTCTGAATCAAATACGTAAATTTAAAAAATAGAAGATAGACCATTATCATTCACTTTCCTCAACTTTGTATAAAAATTCTTCAACTTTTTAATTATTGATTATTACATTTTATTTCTTTCCTTGATAATTATTTTAATCAATTACTATTTTTTTGATGTCTCCCAACCTCTTGTATAAAAGCTTTCAGACAGTAAATTAGAACAATATCTTTTATTTTTACAATAGGGAATCAAGAGTCTCCAATCATTGATTATTTCATCATCGGAATGATTGATGACTTGTCATCCCTATACAATAATAATTATGGTTTTTTCATGATATTTTTGTATAAGAAAAAAAATTTTTTTTTCGTTGAGGAGAGAGCTTTTTTCCAATGAAAAATAATAAAAGTTCTTTTGTATGATATTACTTTTCGAACGAGAGTATATTTTGAAAATTGTTCATGTGCTCTATATTTTACTTGCATGAAAACTATGTTATCGCATCCTGAACCTGTTATATGTAATTAGTTTTTTTTCCCGTTCATTAGTTAATGAGACTGTTATAAAAAGAAGTTGTTAAAGGAAGGAAGTAATCAGTTTTGTAAATCGATGCATGTATATAAAATTAGCAGAATTACAATATATATTAAATTTTTCTCATTGATTTAACTTTTCAAATGTTCATAATATGAAAACATTTCTTATTTTGGTATACACAATCAGTACTCCTTTTGAAATTATTTTACATTTGAAAACGTGTGTTTTTAGGTGAAATATTGGTTCACTTAATGTTCACAAGAACTAATAATTAATATTTATGATAAAAAATTAAATATTGTGTTCAATATCTATGATTTTGAATGCTTTATTTATAATTTATATGCACATGAGACACTTTTCATAAATCAATGAACTTAAGTTATGTAAGTAGTAATTAAAAATTTGTTATTAGTTTAATAATTCATAACATATGCAATATTGGAATAATTTATATAAATATAATTCACTTTAAAAGTTTAATAAACTTTAACAAAACCTCTTTTTAACTGATTTTGTTTAAATTATAGATATTTGATTACGATAATTATAATATTTCAATTTGGCACTTTCGCTTATTTAAGAATTTATTTAAACTTATGAACTTACAATTTATTTGATGTAGGATTTTTGACACTTCAGTTGCATGTAAACAAATATCTAATTTAAGAACTCATCAATGCAGAAAAGCAATGTATGAATTTGAAATCATTCAGAGTGCAATAATTCAGAATATTTTAAAATATTTTTCAATAACAATTATACATTTCCTGATATTATTTTCGAACTGCTATCACTACACTAGATAATGAATGTAATTATAATCAATCCCTTATTTTCCAGGCAACAGATGCCTACCAGTCTTGAAGGCCAGATAACAATGGAAAAGACTCCCAGTTATTTCATCACCAAAGAAGTGCCCCCTCGAATCCACTCCATGTCACCGTCCGTCCGCTTGCTGGTCGTAGTTCGTGATCCAGTGACCAGGGCGATATCCGACTACACCCAGTCCACGAGCAAGCGCAAGGACACTCCCTCCTTCGAAGAAATGGCCTTCCTAAACGTCAGCACCGGCCTGGTGGACACGTCCTGGAGTGCCATCCGGATAGGAGTGTATGCGCGGTTCCTGGAGTGGTGGACTAGATATTTCAGTCTGGACAGCATACTGTTCATCAGTGGAGAGAATCTCATACGAGATCCAGCTGGGGAGATGGGTCGGGTGCAGGACTTTCTGAACCTGAAGCAAGTCATATCAGACAAGCACTTTTACTTCAATGAGACGAAAGGCTTTCCTTGCTTGAAGAAGTCTGAAGGTAGTGGCAATCCTCACTGCTTGGGCAAGACTAAAGGTCGTGCCCACCCGGACATTTCGTTGTCTACGATTCAGAGACTGAGGGACTTTTATAGACCTTTTAATATGAAGTTTTATCAAATGGTGGGTAGAAACTTTGGATGGCCATAATGTCATTGCTAGTTTAAATAACAGAGAAGATCTTCAATACAAAAATAAACTATTATGGCCACATTTCTTAAGCACCTGTTTCAGTTCACCATTACAAAACTGGAGCATATCAAAGGGATTGGCCATCCAAATATAAACAAATAATTAAATCAATTGCGGTAGCGGAAAGAAAAGCGCTTTTCTCCATTATATGCCTGCCAATTACATTCAGTACTAGTAGTGCTAGAATACTATATTATTGCTTGAATTATTTGAAATTAAATTATGCATATAAGTCCAATGTATAGAATAAAGAAAAAAAACATATTTTGGTTTTAAAATTTGGCTGTTTTAATATTAATTCTAAATTTACATTGATTTTAAAAATAATCTAATTTGATTAGATTTTAATTATTTTATATTATTTAAAATTACTTAAGGATATTAATCATTTCTTTTGGAGCATTTTGTCAAAGCAATAGTTTCTGAATATACTAATTCTTGTATTGTGATAAACTATTATGATAGGCAATTATGTAATCTTCTAATAATATCGTCATAAAGTTTGAACTTTTCTAGAACTCACTATTCAGTGTGTCAACATATCTTTCAATATGGCACTTGCAGCTATATTGAACTTACATGAATAAGTAAATTCTTGTTATGTTGACTTGATAAATATTAGATTTTGTTAATGTTTGTATTTTGTTAAATAATGCTACAGAATCTTTATTAATTATAATGTTATGATGTACAGACTGAAAAGGAAGTATACGTGATTATTTTTGCAGTTTACGATGAGCAAAGTTTAAAGAGATAAATTTCAAGTTTTCAAGCAATTATCCTATGCTGGACTTTATACAAAGTTAAAAAAGGAAAAAAACCGAACTGCAGTTGAATAAAATTGATTAAAACTATACTCATATGTAACAATTTACAAAAGAAACATGATTGTCTGATCTCTTTGAAACAAAATTGAAATAATGTCCATTAAAAATACTTTTTAGTGCTGGCAAAATTACCATCACAAATACTTATTTTACTCAATTTAGTCTATTGAATTAAAGAAAACTGAAGTATAAATTTGCCAAATTAATATTACTAAACGTCTTCCCTTATGAATATTTTCTTTATAGTATTAAATATAAAATATAAATTATAGCAAAGCCTTTTAAGGCTTTGCTATCATTAAATAATTATTAAATTGCAAGTCCTTTTCTGATCATTTTAATATAAAATCGCTAACAATTGAAAATGTTACAGAATCAAAAAATAATAAAACAGTTTAAATTAAGACACATTTATCATGAAAAAGAAAGTATTCTAATCGAAAGATATATCCCTTCTTTTATTCGTTAACATGTTTGTCTTTCTACGAGTCTTAGAACAGAAATCTTCGATTTGTTAAATAAAACTAAAAGAAATTCCTTTGAAGGTTTATTTTGAAATAAAAGCCATTAATCTATCAAAAATATAAATTTAATTATATATAATTAAATATTTTCATGATTTTAGTATCATAGTTTTTTTTAAAATTTTTAATAATTTCAATGTGTAAAATATAACCATTATGATAATTGCTTTACTGTAATAATGATTGATAGTATTAAAAATTCAATTAATAAATTAGCTTTGTATAACTTATTATCATAAATCGCTTGCATAATTATGTCTTATTCAGGCATTTAAGGAAACCAATTTTTATTTTTATTTTTTCTAAGATTCAACGTTAAAAATAACGAGTTTTGGAATGTGTAGCAAAGAGGCCTCATAATATTCTTTACAAATTGATATATTAAATATAATATTTATTTATTACGAATTTACTCATAGCAACATTTTAAAGAAATATTTCCATTCATTAATTTCGAAATAATATACAATTTGTCTTTTAAACACACTTTCATCAAAAGTTAATTGTTTTGTGGTGGCAATTTCAATGCAATTTATATTTAATCCAAAACTTAATTGTTACAATTTATTTTTTCCATTTATTTATTTTTTAAGTTTGGAATAGGTTATTTAATTTTAGTGTTATATATATATTTTTAAAAGTACCATGTTATATCAATAAATCAAATATTGCTCATTTGGTAAAAATTGAACTGATTTAATTATGTTTTAGGATTTTTAAATTTAATAATTTTCACCAACAGTTTATTTAAATCTTTATATTGCTCAAATAATTCAATAAAGTTTTGATAATATTTAGATTTTAAAATAAATACTTCATAAGTCATTTTGGGCTACCTAAAAATTTTTAAACATTTAAATAAGAAAACATTGAAGTATGGAAGCTGTCTATCAAAAGAATTTTCCAAATGTGCTGGGGTTATGTAAGATAATAAAGATAGATTCAGAATAATTAGATAAAACAGTGTGACACTGAGTGTGAAATAATTTATAATGTTAATTACTAAATTGCAATTATAATTTTAAACTATTATTATTATCTGAAATTGATTAATAACAAGATTTTGTGAATCAACATACTGCAATTTTGATAAATGTTACAGAGAAGATTTAAACAAATATAATGTGTGTGACTTTAAATTTCTATTGTTACTTATGCCAAATGTAATTGTTCAATATCCTATATTTGTCTGTGATCGTTAACTGTGTTGTTGATTACGTGTGTGAATTGTCTACATCGTACGTTTCCTTCATCCATTTTTTGATTGCTGTTAGCGTTCACATTTTGTACCAATTAACTCACTAAGTCACGAAACAGAAAAATAAGCAATAAATTATAACACGAATGCATGAAAATTAAAATCTAATTTTTAGTTTTATCTAATTGTCTTAAATTTCCAATAATAATTTTATTAATATAATTGACAATAATTGAGGTATATATATTTGATACTAAGGTCAAAAATGGATTTAATTTTAAGGTCTTAAAACTTGATCTAATGATTTATTTACATAAAAAGATACTCGTAAGAAATCAAAATAACTCAGCGGAATAAAATTTACAAGCAACATGTGTGTCTTAATTTAAAAACATTTTTTAAAAAATTTTTGCTGATTTTTCTGAAGTATTTTAAATTTTTATTTTTTAATAACAATATTTGATATTTATTCTGATACTTAAAATAAGAAGCTATTGATAATTATGGAATCATAAGCAATGAGGTATATTTATCATAAAAAAATTTAAATAATACGAAAATAACTTAGTAAAGAAAACATACATCAATGGATGAAATATTTCCTGATTTCTTTTAAATATATAATATTTATTCACATGGAGAAAAAGTTATTACCTCATTGATAAGTTTCTTTAGATGCATAAATAAAAATAAAAAGAATTCATTATCAATATGAAAAGAATGAAAAATAGAAAATGAAAACAAATCTATATTATAATTATTGAATAAACCTATTCACAAAACATGATTTTGAAAGAAAAAAAACTTTTTTCATACTTTTCGAAAAAAAAAGTTGAATCTTTGACAAGTCTTTCAATATAAAGAGAAGTTTGAAAACTTTTAGGGATTTGTTTTTATCCACCTAATTTGAGAACCATAAGATTTCAATTAAAAGCAATGCAGCTCTGTTGCAGTACTTCATTATCCAGCAGCGTATCAAATCGAAAAGATGTGGGATGAGAATCGAGCGTAACCCATGCGGGGAGATCACAAAGCTTTGAAGTGTTAGTTCCTGATTGCCCGGGGAAAGATCTGGATCATGCAAGTACATCTATGCAGCTAATTACGGGTAGCTAATTAGCAGGACGTTTCTATCATAATAGATTATACTCTGCCACGTACTTCAAATTTCACGTGGGTTCCTAGTTTTAATGTTTAACAAATCGTGAGGTTCAAATTAGGACCGGCAATTGACATGTAATTGAACAGAGTCTATTTAAGAGCAATAGCGCGATGAAATTGGATTTCCTGCATGTATTCAGAGTCATCTTTAAATTGAAAAACACCAACAAGCCTATCTGAAAGAAGCCTTAAGGCAATAGACACAATATATTATAAAATATTTGATCAAGATAATTATTTTAGACAAACCTTATGCTATTTTAATATCTTAATCTTAAATAAAATTGCAATTTTAATATTCTATTCTAAACATAAAAACCATTTCATAAATTGAGTAAAGACTATTTGTAATAAATTTATGGATTCAGCAATAAACTGAGTGTTTCGAATAGTACATTAGGTAATATTTTACTTAATAATATTTATATTACATAGTTTTAAGTTTGTATTAAAATTTTTAAGGGAAATTAAAGTTATAAGTAAGTGAAATATAATCCAAAGTGTGAGGACAACCTAATAATTTTTAATAGAAAAAGTGTTGTAGAATGCCGTAAGAATATTGAATTATATAAAATAATTATTGAAAGAGTCTATATGATATAAATATAACAAATTTTCAATCTTTAATAGATAATTAGTTTGTTTAAAAAAACTTTAAAAAATTGTATCAGAACATGATTATGAAATACAACAGAAAAATGCTTGAAATATATTATTTTCATAATGATAAATAAATTTATGTGCAAGAATGATTGTTAAATATAATTTAAAAAATAGTTTCATACTAAAATATCATAGACTTTGCTAAAGTTTGAAATAAAGAATAGAAAGATATGTAAAATTGGTTCTAATATCCAAAAATTTTCAGGCAAGAACCACATATAAATGAATTTTTTTTTAACTAAGCACTTAAATTTTGTTTATTACTGCTTAAAAATCAGGGATTAAAATTTGCAAAATAGTCAGATAATTTAACTAAAAATTATATTAAATGACTACAGGACAAAAATTGATACGCATTTCTTATAAAGTGAAAATATGCAAAAAAAATTGTTGAATAAAATATAATTTCGATTAATGAATTAATTTTAGTGATTTTATTAAAATTATTTGTTTCTATAAACTTACTTATTTCAAAATTTAAATGTGGATGCCCAATTTATAATGAATTAAATTTAATCCTTATTAAATTAACAGCAGTGATTGAAGATGGATGAAGTAGCTTTATTTCATTTTCAATAAAGTAAAACAGTGCTTGATTAAATATCCTCTCTTGTCCAAAAATTATAATTTTTTAATATTCTGCTTTTCTATATCATGTGATTGTTTCATCCTTCCAAACTGTTTTCTGTCCATGCTTGTATGTGTGTGTGTGTGTGTGTAACTTTGTTTCTGTGTTATTCGAGATTTGCAGCAAGCAAACTCGGCCGTCACTTTACGGATGCAATTTCATCGTTTATACGTGTATTTATAAAGACTCAAAATGCATACAAGTATTCAAATATATGTCATACAAACTTCGTCTACCATAGATTGTATCGATTGTATATATTCATACCGTCACCAGTGATTGAGTTATTTAATGCTGGCGATAAAATGTGATCTTGGGTAAAGAATAAAGCAATAGAAATGTAAATGGTGATTCTTTTTTGTTTTTTGAAAATATCTGTTCTGTACTGGTTTTCGATGATTTATTGAACCAGAAAAGTTAAATAAAAGTATTTCTGATTTGATTACTGGCTGATTAATATGTCTATTTATTTTTTTTACGATTTATAAATCTAGGACATTTAAAAATACTTAGTAATATTTGATGTCATTAAAATTTAAGATTTAAAGTAGCAAGTGTCTTTTATTTAAACAAAGGAATAGTTTTATCAAAATCAATAACTGGTATACGAGAATGATTCTAAATCACACTTAAAATTAGTAATTAGGATTTGACACTGTCAGTGATAGAAAACATACTCAATAAAAGGCTTTTAAGTATATTTTTACAAAATATTATTTCCAAGCCTTATTAAAAAGTAATTAAATTATTTCAAAAATAAGATTTGAAATTTCAGAATACGAAACTGTAAAATGATTCAATTTCAAAGCCAAAAAATGTGTCCTCTAAATCTAAGTGCACATTTCCCTAGCCAAATATCATTTCCGTTGTCTTAAAAATGCAACGAAAAGATTCCTTGACGAAAAAATGAATACTAATATTATCCAGAACTTTATAGTCACTAAAATAACTTCAATACGCTGACGGAAATGCATATAGCTAGATGAAAAAAGCAAAAATAATAGACTATTATCCACCATACGAACATGATTGTGCACATGCCATCAGCACCTTCAAGAAGCTTCTAAGTTATTATTTTCCACTTTCCAATTTGCTGTAGCTTTTTAAATTTCTCCTTTAGCTCCTTGCAACATCAGCTGCTTGTTGATATAGATTACGTTGTCAACTGCTTTTAACTCCATTGAGAGAATCGTCTTCAGTAGTGTTATAGCCAATAATCATGGTTGTCAAAAGACGGAAGACGTATGATTATGTTCAGAGATGAATATCACACCCTTTTTCAATCAGATTACAATTCCATTCGTGTGTTGATAGTTCGATGTTAGCATTCTTAATCAGCGTGTTTTGCAAACCCATACGATGATTACGTTTGTTGAGGTGAGATTATAATCACATCTGCTTTTGAGACACTTGTTATTATCCCACGTCAGGAATTGGCCATTTCCCTTCTAGCAGCCCAATACAAAGTAGCCATCATATGATTGTTGTCAAGCATAAGAGAATTGACCTTGTCCAGAGGTGGGAAAAAGGTAAAATGACTAAAATTCATTGCCTCTCCTGTGAAACACAGGGAGCAGTCTGGGGAGTGAAAAATATAATACGGCAAAGATGATCGCGAAGGTAGTCATGTTTACTCTGAATTCTAAAATTTGCACTAAATATTTGTCGTGGAAGGTCCATAAGAATAGGAGTGTGTATCAGCTTAGACCACACTTTTTCTATAGCTTCTGCTTTCTGGCATTTTTTTTACAAAGGCATTTGTTGTTTTGGTAATTTCGGATGAAATTTGGTTGTATGAGAGAGACAAAGAAGGTTGTGGGAACAAGCATCCCTGTTTTATTACTCGATCCACTCTCTCATTGCCAGGTATATTGCAATGGCTGGGAATCCACTGAAAGAAAAGAATCCATCCATCATTAATAAGTTTGTCTATTTGTATTTTTGTTTGTTCTTCACGTTTTGATTGACAAGCCACAAAGGAGCAGAGTGAGAGAATGGCTGCCTGCGAATCAACAAAAAAGACTGCATGATTGAGCGAAGTACTACAGGTCAAAAGTTAGAAAGTAGCCTGTTTAATTGTCTCGATCTCAGCCTCGAAATTTGTGGCATTCATACCAACAGGGCATAAACCCTCAAATAAATTTTCACAGTACAAGCCTGCACCAGAAGTACAGTCCTCCTGGGAGGATATATCAGTATAAATATGGAGCCATTTATTTTTTGGAAGTCTATTCGCAATAGTTTCAAGAGCATAGACTCGAAGAGATTCAGTGATAGTGTCATTTTTTCTTTGTAGGGTGCCAATAAAGAGATTTATAGTTAGGATTCTAAAATTTGGTGGCAATCTCTCAATAAAACAAAAAGATTGGCAAGGAAGATGACTTAGGCCGTACTTAGTCATAAGGTCTTCTCATCTCTTGAAGAAATATTGATGACTTTTTAGCCTATTTTCTGCTGTATTAAGGTTTTGCCAGTGCTGGACAGGAAGTCTTCTACACTTTTCAAACTGTTTTAGTAGCTGCCTTTCTCTACGAACCCCCAAAGGTTCAAGACCAGTTTGAAGCTCTAATGCGGTAATAGGTGTAGAGCAAGCAGCAGAAGTAATAAGTCTCAGGGCTTTATTTTGGACTTTGTAAACTCTGTTACAACAACTGGCAGAAGCAATGAGTTGTAGTTCACTACCAAAATTGAAGATTGGTCTAACATAGGTTTTATAGACATTGATCAGTAAATCTGTTGATCAACCCTAAGTAATACCTGGTACCTGGTAATCGCTTAAGGAGACCAAGCCTAGCTTCATCTTTCTTGCAGTCTCCTCTGATTGTTTTCTCCATAGTAATTTCTTATCAAAGTAAATGCCAAAATATCCGAAATGATCTCGCCTGGAAAGATCCCGATCACCATATTTGATGGATATTTGGTGCTCTTTTGTAGGCAGCGTGAAAAATTGGTAGAATGTTTTTTCAGAGTTTACAGTCATATTGTTATTTTTGCACCAACCACCAAGCAAGAGCATGGCTCTATTAATGTTTTTATTAATAGTATTAACGACTTTATGTGTGGAGAATATAACAACGTCATCTGCAATGGCGAGGCAACGAATTCCAGGCAAAATCTGGAACTTGTTTCAGCATGCTTTACAAAACCATACGACGATTACGCTTGTTGAGTTGAGATTATAATCGCAACTGCATTTCAGACACATGCCTTTAACTCTATTGAAACAATCGTCTTCAGTTGTAGTATAGCCAATAATCATGGTTATTAATAGACTGAAGACGCATAATTGTGTTCAAAGATGAATATCACACTTTTTTCCAATCAGATTAGGATTCCATTCATGTGTTGATAATCTGATGTTAGTATTCTCAGTCAGTATTTTTTACAAAACCAACGATGATTACACTCAGTGTGGTAATGAGAAATGTTGCCTTATAATAGAAAATCTCTTGTCATCCAACTTAAAATTTCACGTTGATTTCTTTCTACGGCCAGTAATATTCAGTATAATCCACACTTCAACCTCATGTCACATCATACTAGTATAATATTTCTACAAGATAATGCCATGCCTCATATGGTTTGAATGTTTATGGATCATACTCATGTACATACGAACTATATCGAGCAATACATTTTCTAACCCAATTTGTTCAAGAACAAGTCTATTATCTTTTTATAGTCATCTTGACCTTTTACCAAATTAAAAGATTTGGAACATTGGAAACTTAACTTGATATTCTAAAATATTGCACATATGATATAATAATTAATGAATATGTAGTAGAATGTATGCTTGGAGAGAATTTGGAATTTTTATCATTCATTACTCAATTATTTATTAACATATTCTTCAATGACCAAACTCAAGGACTACTGATTAAAAATTTTATTTGCAATTGGTCGCTGTTAATAACTTTTGTGGTCTTTAAATTTTAATAATTTCACTATTTGGACATAAATTGTACACTTATTTAATTTCAAAGGCAGAGATTACTTCCTTCAATGTGCATCTTTTACAAACTACTACTACAACAGGGAAAATCAATTTTCTAATTAACGTTAAGTATTCTTGAAAAATAGTTCGATTGTACTGAAATTTTGCTTGTAAATTTCTGTACATAGTATTAAAAATCACATCATTTTAAAATCATCATTAAATATAAAGAATATTACTTTCTAACTTGCATTTCTAATTCCCAATTTAAATTATATAAATCCGTAATAGATGTGAAAAGTTTGTATTTTCAACTAATGGATAAAAAAAAACAGTGTAGATTTTTGAAGACAAGTGACACAATATCCATTAACACCTGGGATTAAGTTAGCTACAAGTGATTTCTATGAATTATTAAGATTTTGAACAAAAGTTAAGGATAATTGAAGTTTTATGTATGAAATTCCCAGAATACACAGTTTAAAACTGACAAATCACACAAACACAAAATAAATAGAGAGGCATTCTAAAACTAAGATGAAAATTAGCTCTGTCATTTTTTTTTATTTTCTTAACTGTTTCTCTTAATGATATTTAGCTGTTTTTATTAATTAATTTTTGAAGATTGCTACTTTTGTTATTGCATAAGATATTTCTTTAAAAATGCGCTGATTTTTAATGTTAATTTTATTTAATAAATATTCTTTATTTATTTTAAATGTAATAGTTTCTTTTAGAGCGATAAAAATTGTGTGAGATAAATTAATTTTCTTACTAAATAGAAACTTACCTATTGAGCTTACATGAGTTTATATATATATATATATATATATATATATATATATATATATATATATATATATATATATGTATGTATGTATGTATGTATGTATGTATGTATGTATGTATATATATATATATATATATATATATAAATGTATATATACATATATAATTTTAAAACGTTCTCAGGTGAAAAGGGGAGATAACTTAGCTCAAATCTTCCTTCTATGTAAGACAATAATTAGGTATTTAAATAAAAATATTAGAATATAGCTATTAATAACAATATAACAAAGTAAGATAGAAAGCTAATTCTGATTTTCTTCTTTATCACAATATTATATACTGACAGCTGACTAAACACTTATCTGCAAATATGAAAGAGGTTTTAGCGGAAATTATAAATAAAGTTATTAGTTTTACAAAAATAATGATTTAGATACTAAATTATTCTCGATATTTTCTCAGAAGATTAGAATGAAACAAAAACAAATGTTTATTATGTACTCGGCTCTTGCAGTGCAAAATTTTAGAAAGTATAATTTTTAGAAGACGATTAATATAAAGAATACTTCTAAAAAGAGAAAAAATATAGGTGGAATTGGTTTTTCTAATGTAGGTTGCAAAACTATCAAGTTTAAATGCTAGGTCTTTGATACTAATGATTTAAATTTGAGCTTTCATGAAATATGTTTTCAAAATGTTAAAAGAAAAATTTCACTGAAATATATTTTCTCTCTAATAATAAAAAAAAAACAATTGACGAAGTGTTTCCATGAAAATTCACGGCATTCAAACTTCAAAAGATTTGAATGCCATGAATTGTTTTTCAGTACACAATGAATTCCATGAATTTTTCTGGAGTTTAATTCGGATATTATATTCAAAACTATACATGTGAATGAAGACCATAGATAAATTTTCATTTAAATTGAAATTGAACGTCATTTTTTAAAATTTACCTCTAACTTGACTGCTTCGACAAATTTATGTAATTTGATTTCTTTACAGTTTGCAATTTAATTGCTAAGTGAAGAAAATCAACAGCAATCTTATCAATGGATATTTAATTCTGTATTATTCAGCTGAATAATAGAATGACAACCATTTATTTGTATTTCCATTTATTGAAATAATGAACGATGTGAAATATAATTAATCAACAATTTTTGTAATAAATTTTTAGTATTCAGAAGTTTCTTTGCTTTTAAAATAAAGAAAAAACACTGGACTTTTTAATTATTTTCTTTTTTAACTGATTTATCGTTAAAGCAGTTGTGATACATTTGTATACGGTATATTTTAAGGATATTCTGCCAAAATTAGTCGCATGCAACTGGAAATATCGTCTTGTAATTTTGATTTAATGTGGATGTAATTATAAAGTTGATTCCTGAATCAGTTATTTTTACTATTTTTTATCCTGTATATATCCTTTATAGACAAGTTTCTAGTTAAAGACACATGAGGTTGTCAGTTCAATCAATCCAAAAGATCGTGATAAATGTTTTAACGAGCAATAAAAGTAAATACAGAAATTCCCCTATAATAGGGTAAACACATTTTAATATTACACGATTTCATGTCCTTTGTACAGCATGCGATTTCCTCTATATAACACGTTGATTCCCTACGTTATAGTTTTATACTTAGAAATTTATAACGAATTGTGTATTTCACAATAAATTTGATGTACATTTGCTCACGCGTCAGTTGTGTTCTTATAGAGTTAAATTACATCATATTATTGACCTTTGAACATTCTGCTGCAAAAGGTGTCGGTAGAACGTTATTTCAGATACCTCCTGCAGAGAATAAACATATAACTCGAAACTGTTGTTGGAATTATTTAATGTATTTAAAATTAACTGTTTTTTTAGTTACAATTGTATAGGTTTTTTTATTTGAAATGCTCTTAATAAAACAAACATATTTTGCTTATAACATAGTTTTTCCTTAAGATTCGATTTAAACCTCTTTAAAGAGAAAATTTAAAAGTGAATCATTTGTATATAATACGTTATACGAAACATACGAGAGTGTTTTACGAAAATGCTCGTACAACGTTTTTCCTATAATGCGCATTTTCCAATATCGACCTTAATACCGTGTTATAGGGCGAATTACTTTATGTAAATGGATATTTGGATGTGATTAAAATATAAATTTGTGACCTTTATGCCTATTCTTTACTCGGATTTCAGAACCGAACCAATTACATTGGTAAAAGAACATTTTATATAATCCATTAGGAAGTGGTGCCTTATATAACTCTATCTTGATTTTTAATATTCACACACAAATAATACTGATGACTCTCAAATATTTTATTTTTTAAAAAGTAGCTGGAAATTACTAAGTAATTTGCTCTGAAACTTGTAAGCGTCAGTTTAAATAGGCAATAAAAGAAAAATGTAGTTGTATCTCCTTCAAAAATTTACATTAAAAACAAATATTCACTGGGTAGCGTGGAGGTTTGATGTTTGAAGACATTGTTCTTGTAAGCAGATGGTGAAAAGCTCTCAATTTGACTCAGCCGATAAACCTTTCATGAGAGGAGGCATTAAATGTTCCGTAATGTATAATGTTCCACCGTTGCCAACTGAGATGTAGATTTCGTCATTTGATCGCAGCTCAAACGAAACAAGTGATAAACAGTATTCAGCCCTCTTTCATTCGGTAAATATTGGTAATTTGAAAAATATTGTAGGCAATTATTCTAATTAAATAAATTATACACTTTAAATATCTATACGACCTAAGGATTTTCTCCATTGAAGTGGTGTGGTAGTTTAAAAAGAACAACGCAGGCTCAGGTTACTCGATTGTGGCTTAAATGAAAATAGCTGTGCTGAACTGCTTCGAGACAAAAATATATATTCAAAAATGTACATCAAGAATGTGGTAGAAAAAGCATCATTATCGCCTACAGAAGGTGATTGATTCTATACCTGATCCAGACGATTATTTTCCATGCCACTAATGAGGGCTTAGGAATGTATAATAGTTCGAATCGCAATGTTCCTCCGCTGATGGGGCGCATCGTTGAGAGTAGTGTGCCGATTTTGTCATGTGACCGTGGTTCAAAATAATAAGCGACTTTTCAAATGACAGAGATAGGTTTCTAAGCATATTATAAGCCAAAAAAATAGTATGAATAGTTTCATACCTTTGCAATTTTGTAAGTATTTAACAATGTTTTTAGTAAATGAGTTTTTACTTGGATCTATAAGATAAGCTTTAAAAATTAGTTCATTTTCATGAAATTCTTAAGTTAATTTGCTGACATTTTAATTTTTTAAGTTTATTGATGAGAAAATTGAAGGTAAAGTGTAAACACATGAAGTAATTAAGCTTAGTTAATATTTTATTGAGATATATAGGTAAATGTCGATAAATGAGATATTTAATAATTATCTGGTAAGAGGTCTTTTTAATCAATTGTAAGAAAATAGCACATGCTAATTTAGAAAAATCCCTAGATTTTTCAAGGTGAGTATTAAATATTTTTATAGTATTCATTTTTAATATATATTCGCGCGCAATTTAAAACTCATTTATCTAATTTTTTTGTATGCTTCAAGATATTAGCTTAAATTCATTAAGAATATATTTAACACATAAATTCGGCGGAATTTTCAAAATTAAAGCTTTATAATTTCGTAGTATGCATCAAATTTATGTGTATTCATGTTAATCTTATTTCCCCTTTACATTGTTTAAACAAATTAATTTAGTTTTGAATTAAAATTCTACTGCAATAACTAATGAGTAATTTATTTAATACTTTAGTACCACAGAATTTATAAAAGTTAATGCATATAAGATATTTAATAGATAGCACATTTTAAATTTTCCTCAATAACGTTTCTAGTATCTTTCATTTACCTAAATTTTGCTTTAAATGAAATGAATGTAGCCTACTATATTATTTAATTTTTTTTTTACTTATTTTCTAAACTGAAGTGATACTTTGAATTTAATATCTGGCAGTATTATTAACAATCATCTGAAGTATTTTTGAAGAAATGCATAAATGTCCAAAATGTGCAGATTCTTTTTTATTATTTACCAAATTTCGATAATATTCAGCAAAAAGTTAAAAATAAAAGTTTTTAATTTTGTCACTTCAAACTAAATACATTTTTGTTAATGAAAAACTTAAAAATGTGTTTTGAAATTATAACAGAAATTATTAAACAAAACACACACCTCAAACTTACAACAATTAGTAAGTTTGAGGTGTGTGTTTTGTTTGATTTTACTATTGTTTTAACTTGAAATTTTAATCAATATATTATTTCTACGCGTATATTATAATAGATGTTCTCTCTATCTAAAATTTCAATATGGATTCTTTTATGAATTTATTTCATTATATCAGTTTTATGAAATGTTTTGTTCTTAAATTTATTTGCTGGTCTCTGATCTTTGGTACAACAGATCATAAGCTCGAATCCTACCCTGATTGAACGTTTGCAATGTTCAAAATCCCTTTAGAATTGAAGGTCCATGTCCAATTAACTCTTATGTGCAAAAGAGTGGTTAAAAATAAACAAAATCAATTTTGCATTTATTTTTTTTTATATTTAATGCATATCAAGGACCTGATATTTAAATTATAATGTTAAAGATTAAGATTTGAAATTCCTTAATTCCAGTGTTATTGATTTAAGAAAGCTATTAATATTTCAAATCAAAAAAGCTTTACTACTGATGAAAAATTCGTTCCATGAATAATGGTTTCAGAAATTTGTTTTGCCATCTCAAAAGCATATTTGTTTTAATAACGTTACTGTTTCACATAGATTAATATTATACGAAATTTTGAACAAAAGTATGAAAATGTTCAACTTAATGTTTTACGTACTATTTCCAAGGTTCTACTATGTCAAATCTTGATAACGCCGATCAAGAAAAGGCTTCAAATAGCCATATGTTTTTGGCACACTCGCTGATTCAACTTGAGCATTTTATTTTTATTTATTAAAGAGCTCCTCGATTAGAGACAGAAAGTGGCCACAAGATATTATTTTATCGTTTTCTTCAATTATTACAAGGGATGGTTAAACATAAAAAAGAACCAGGATTTTGCAAAAATTCCAAACTGTAAAAATTTTTTAACTTTGAAAATTAAGACTAAAGTACTGATGCCATTTAAAGGTAGACGATTACCATACGAATTTAAATTGGACCATAATACTAATTGTGTTCTAAGTAGTTATACTTTTGATGATTCTTATAATTGTATCTGAATGTTCGATTGTAAGCATTTCAGTTTCGTTCTTCATGATGTGCCAAAAACTGCTTCATTCAAAATGTTTTAAACTGGTAACTAAAAAGATACTGTTTTGGCCAGCAATTGAATTGGTAGTGGATTTGATTTACATTTTGAATGATATAAGAGTATGCTAAAAATCATGTTTCCAAGTATAAAAACTCTTGCACAAATTAGGTACTATGTAAATCAGCATCATTTATCTGCTTGAACGTTGTCCAATGCATATTTGTTTTTATTAATAAGTACAGTTTGAAGTTATTCTGGGTGAAAATATTTAGTGTTACAAATCTTTATTGTAGTTTACCTCAGTTTAATGATCGTTACGGTCACTTTTCCCAATGATGCTGCGCGTATAAAGCATATCACTGAGTACAGAAATTCTCAGTTTTGACCTTTAAGTTTATGGCGCAGCTTGTCCTTACTTCGACCTTGCGCCATTAAAACCAACCAACCTTGACCTTAAGTTTAGCAGGTGAAATTCAGAACCTTATTCTTGGATGTTTATATTGGTTCGGAATATATTTTAAACTGTAAATACCATTCGAATAAACCCTTATATAAAAAAAAAATTAAAGAGCAATAAGAAAATCAAACTATATATGGAAAGTTGTAGATCCCATGAATAAGATTGTATTGACAAGTTAATGCATGGTAAACTTGAAATGTAGTTTTTTTAAGTATAGTGAAAATAAAAATAAAGTGGGTATAGTTAAAGATTTGACTTATAAAACACTTTATTTACTCCGAATTAAAAATAAATGCCAGCGTAAATTCTTTATAGAGTATTAGAATTTACTAACGTTTTCATTTGAGGATTATAAAATCTGTAAAATTATTTCTATAAATAAACCAGTTTCATAAATAGGTAGCATTTTTATTTTTTATTTTATTTTTTTTTAGTTCCTAGTCTTTAATGATTTTATCGAAAATCATTTACTTTTTGACTCTAAATAAGGTAACAAATCTTTCTCTTTCGATGCTATTAAAGACTCTGGTTTTGAGAAACCTATATATTGGATTCTTTTTCTAAAGTTAACTCATACCTATTTTAATTTACAAATGTTACAAAAACTTCCCTTAATGTAATTTCACTCTCATTGTAGTATGGAAGTTAAACATTGCGCAATTGTAGCAATTTTTAACATAAAATGAAGGAATTATTTGTAATGAAATTTAATATTACTTTAGGTGTTTTTTTTTTATTTAGCTTGAAACAAGCCTAGTTAAGTAAAAATTGATGACCTCGATTTTTATTAAGTAATTTTATGTAGATCAAAATATCCCTGAAATTTTGAATTATCTCTTTGTTTTAAACTCCATTCCTTTATTCTTTGGTATTTCAAATTTTAATTATGGTTTTGCTTTTTGCAAACGCAGAGAACTGACGCGGGTAATACGATTTATCTAAAAAGAATAATATTGTTGAAAGAATGAGTTTTCAAGAAATGTTTATTTTCAATTTTGTTTCATTAAATTGTTGCTTTTACTTATTGCAAATTTTAGTAATCTATAAATTATATTAATCTGTTTTCGGGAATTAAACTTATTCAATCAAGTAATTTTGAAGCCATTTATACAAGTCAGTTGCTTTTACTGTTCTCTTTTGAAGGTTTGTTTTATTGTTGGATAAATTCTTCGTTATTGCTGCTTTTACTTACGACTCGAATATTATATCGAATATTTCGTTGTGATAAGATAATCACGAAACTGACAGAATGGAAATGGTGTATTTAGGCTCTCTCTCTCTCTCTCTCCTTTTTTAATATATATATATATATATATATATATATATATCAAAAAGAGATTTTGCTCTGGAACATGAACTTACACTTTAAGTGTAGTTAAGTCCTCACTTTTAATAACTTACACTTTCATGTTAACTCTGCCCGAAGTTTTTTCACTTATCTCTTTTGCATATTTCGGAATCCAGTGATTTATTAATTAGATAATTTAACTCAGCTCTAATCAATATTTTTTATTTTATGATAAAATCCTCGAATATTAAGATTTCTATATTCATTTTTTTAAACTTTTTCCAAACTGAAAGCTATTTTTTAATAGTAATTGCTTTCAATAGAAAGTTGTGATGAATCCCCTAATACTTCTGGATAAATTTAATAATTTAATAATATGCTAATTTATATTATCATAGTGAACTGAAACGAAATGTTTTCAAGAAAATGGCATGCATGCAATTATAAACTTGTTTTTTTTCTTTATAAAAATTTAATTCCGAATTTTTAGGAAAAAATATTTGACTTATATTTTTTATGAATATATTAAAATAGCTTAGTAAATTTGATGCAAATTCTTGATAAAGAATTTATATTTCATGATTTATAAAGAATTATTCTTTGCAATTTTTATTTATGAATGTTTTAAAATTAAAATTTTTAATGTAAATCAGACATAATATTTTCAAATACCAGTACAAAGAGTGCTGTGTTTTAGAAAATGGCTGCGTTCATTTTCTAGACAAGAATGATTAAACTTGAAATATGACAAACTTTAATATGCATATAAATATGAATAAAAATTTCTATTGCTATAAAACTAAAGATTTTGACTGAGATATTTGATTTTTTTACTTTTAGAAAACATGTAGTTAAAAATCCCCTTAGTAAAAATATAATGTAAAATTCACAAAATTTCAAATGTACAAATAAAAATGTTAATTATTAAAATTTATTGAGGCAAATATTTACTTATTTATGTGTGTCTAAGTAATTCTTGATTTTTTTGTTCCATACGCAAGGAAAATCAAACCACAATTTTTGTATATTTTGAGAATATTTAAATAAAAGTTTAATATTCCCGTCAAGAGTTAGTTTTTCAATATTAATATTTTTATATTTTAATAAATATCAACATTTAAATGCAATTTATACTTTTTATACACATAAAGCGAAATTTACCTAAATTTCATTCAAGTCTGGTCACATTGGCAAGAATCAATAATCGTAATTTTGACTGTTTTACTTTGCCTTGAAGCTTATTTGACTTTGAGAGAAACAGACATTTTATAGGATATTTGTTTCATCCAAAAGCCAAAGCTAGTTTTCCAAGATAAATGGAAACTGAAGATCCCATTTTGAAAGTTCAATGTAGCTTTGAATCAATCTATTTCAATAACTACTCAAAAGAAAGACTTGGAGCTCACTTGGATTGTCTGGAATAATATTTCATTGAATTAGAGTCAAAATGTGTAGATTAATATCATGGCATATTATCAGTATTGATGGCTATTTGAATGTCAACTATTAAATTCGTGATTACCACGGTTATAAATTAAAACCTCAATGTCATTATACTTAAGCAAATGATAAAATTAAAATCGCGCAAAATTATTTTAAAACTATAAAAATGGATGTTTATGAAATCGCTTAAAATTCATAACTATAAATATTTTAATATTAATTTGAAATGTAGATAGTAAAAATCATTTATTTACTAGAGAATTTCAGATAAAAATTCATTAAAATATAATACTAGTTGAATTATGTTCATGTTTAAAAATAAACAAAACCTAATTTGCTGGTTTCAAACAATTTTGGTGCCTTAAAACATTAAGAGACTAATGAAATTTAGAGAGGTGGTGGTCATAAGTGATTAAAAATTATGTTCTTATAAATAAATTGCAAACATCCAGTTTAATATTTTCATTTGATATTGAAACATCCAGTTTATCTAATAGTTTGGGAAACACATTTTATGTTAATAAAAATCATTGTATTATCAACATAGCATAGACTCACAAACCTCTATTGGTTTTGCGTAATTTTCTCCCAAATTATAATCTCAATTTTCTTTTTCTGGTTAAATATTATAAGGTTTTAATATGTGTTTATGTAGTATTTCAAATATTCTGTACTGAGTTGGTAGCTGGATAATTGACACTCCAGTTCATGGTTTTGAATCCAATCGTAGGCTTGGATGTTTGTCGTGGCTTAGAATCCACTTTAAAACAGTAGTTTACAGTCTAAACAACCTTTCTGTGCCAAAAATGACTGTTTAGTGACAAATCAACCTACATTACATATGAGTGTGAGTATGTACATTCTTATTGATAGATTGGAGTATAAGCATCTCCAAAAAGTTCTGTAGAAGCTTTGGTATAATTAACAGCACACATTCTGAGTAGTTGGATATTATATCGCTTAAAAATATTATCTAATGATGAAGATGAAGCTCATCATTGGATAGTATTTTTAATCCTTTCCGTCATTGGATGCCATCCATGAAGATGGCATCCAATGACGGAAAGGAGGGAGTTCTCCACAAGCATCTGTGGTAGCTCTATTTGCTCCTTGCTTGTCATGGACAGTACAAATCCCCAAGTATTAGCCGTATGTGTCAACCCTTTGAATGGGTAGTACACTGTCAACTCCAGTATATCAATCTGCTGGTAATAGCTATAGTCGTGGCTAGTCTGCTAGGGATTAAGCGAAGGGGTCACATTTTTTAGCTTGGCGTTAAGGGTGATCACTCTTCTAGAAGTGACTCCCAGCGTGTGGGTATCGAATAAGGTAAGTACCGAGGCTGGAAATGTCCAGGGCCGATAGTTGGCATTCTTTGTTAGACTCTGAGGTTGGTGATGCCATCAAGCCTGAAACTTTACAAATATCCTATAGGTTGTAATCCTCACGTCATTGAAGCCAATACATCAACTCGTTACGTGCTGATAAGCACACCAGGCAGTTTTCATATAGTATCACCTTTTCTGGTACAAAAACTTTTAGCATAATTTATTGGTATCATACCAAATGTTAAAAAATCCCGATCACCAGATCTTGCTCAAGTTGACACAAGTGAAGATTAGGTAATCAGTAATTTAAAAAAGGTTAATTTCTTATCAAAACATCATTTTACAAAACTTTAAATGAGTCTCGTACCCTTTCTAGCCCCAATTTCATAAATGTTACAGAGCAGGATGTTTTGAACTACGTGATCAAGAAGTTTGTGTTGTGTGTCGTATAAACATTCAATGTGACGATAGGCTTATTCTTTCACAACACAATGTCTTAATTTTTATAGACACCTGAATTACAAAAATCCATAAAAGCAGATTATATAAACTTCGTCCACACATTTCAACCCTTTTAGATGTTTTAAATGTCAAAGATATGGTCACTTCCAACAAGTATATTATGTAGAATTCTGATCCTATGTAATACGAAAAAGTACACAAACTGGTGATGAAATTAATGGTTGTACTTTAGAAATGTTTAAGCTTTGTAACTTTACGGGTGCACATACTGCATTTTCCAAATCTTGACCTATATGAACCTTTTAAAAAAGAGAAGATAAAATGCTACTTTCCCAGAAGCAAAGCGAATAGTAAAAAACAGAACACCAAAAGGTGGCGTTTCATGTACTTTTATTTTACTAACAGATGCAAAAATATGCTTTCCAGCAAAGAATATTAATTTACCAAATTCTGCTCCACTCTCAACTTTTGTCATCTAAATTTACTTCACTATGGACTTTTTTAATAACACACTATAGTGTGTTATAAGTATACTTATCAATAAATTTAAAGTTGATGATATAAAAATAAAAACCAAAATCTCAATAAAATGTATTTAAAGAACAATTGATATATTCTCATCTGAAACAGATCTGAAAATGGATTCTTCCTCTAAATCTCAAACCGTTTCAAAACTTAGAAAATGCAAGCATAAAGCAATCGTATAAGATTTGCTCTGGATGACATTAATTTAATAAAACTGTCGTGGTTCTCAGAAAACATTTTTATGCAACATTTATCTGCCTCATCTTTCTGTCTTTTATGAATTGGTTTTAGCGTCTTTATTCAGAGTAATTCATTCTCAACTTTCTCAATTTTTAATCAATGAATTACTCAAGTATTTAACTATCAAATGTTAAGTGTGGTGCAAGATCCCAACTTATCTCATCTGAGCATCTTGCGCCAGTAAAATTAAAATCAATAGTTTGTAGTCTCAAATACCAACTCTGTTTATAATGACTCAGAATTCCCTTTAAACTGTAGGTCTCTGTCTGGTTAGTCCATGGGTACAAAAATAACTGTTTAGTAACAAAATCGTATATTAGTTATCGAATGTCAGATTGGTCCATAATGTATCGTGTTGTATGCAAGAATACCTTACGATATTGAAGGCTGGGTCTCTACGTTAAAGACATCGTTATTAAGAATCTATACAACGTGCCTTCTGTAAGCCCAATTCCATGCTTATTTCACCAGTCCCTACTATAATCGAAATTAACTAGTTTTAAGAGTGCGATTAAGTGGCTTAATGGTTAGTATAATTCTGTTCTTATTTTTCAGTGCGTGTGCGTGTGCGTGTGTGTGTGTGTGTGTGTGAGAGAGAGAGAGAGAGATTCAGCAGTTCAATTTTCGATAATCACCTTTTGGGTGTTGATGTTTTATAGTGGCTTAAAATTCACATTAAACTAGAGATTCCGGTCTAATTAATATTCGTGTAAAAAAATGTCAATTGAAGGATAAGCCTTAAGTGTCTTATAAACTAGGTATATTATTTTATAATAGTTACATCGATACATAATTTTAATTTCTGATGTTATCTTTGATCACAACAGATAACACGGTCCGATACAAAGTTCTAAAATTATTACATCAAACCTGCCATCATTTAACTGCAGTGATGCTAGACGTTTACATTGAACAAATGTTGAAATGCTCACTTAGTCCAATTAGCTACTTTCTAAAACACAATTTGATCTCTTTCAAATTCTGAAATATGCTCGAAATGATAATTTGTTGTGGTGATTTTACTATTGTTCAAATTAGATATTTGCAGCCAAACTACAACAGAAATCATTTAAATTTATTGCTCTTTACATACTTACATATTTTATGATAAGAAGCTTCCACCATATATTAATTGCATATCATATTTTAATAATTTTCGTTTTGGAGGTATGTCATAAAACACTGCACACTGCATAAAACACTATAGTTTTATTAAGATTAGAAAACTCCTAGCCAATTTAGCATTCTGGACTTCGGTTTAGCAATTTACCACGCTCAAGGTGAGATTCGAACCCGTAATTTTTAATGGTTTGGAATTCATTTTGAGAGTTAGATTCTAATCTAATTAGCACTCATGTGCCAAAATGACAGTTGAGTGACAAATCAAACGTAATAAATTTTTATGTTATACATTTGCGTTGCTTATAACTTAGATAATTGTATAAATTATAAGTTCCTTAAATTTTCGGAAAAAGTTAAAAGCGTTACCCAGTCTTATTTATCTCAATAAAATCTAGTGTCAAATATTGGAATGGCTTTGAATTCGCTTTAAATTTACTGACTTCTGTAGATAGTAAGTGATGGGACATCAAACAAACACAAAAGGTCTGCCTAAAATATTCAGCCATCTTTGTGTTTTAATAAAATGTTAGTTTCAATTAAAGTTTATAGGAAATTTTGGGAATCCAAGCATTTAATGAAAGTGGGCGCACTTTATTAATTTATTGTTCACTTGTTATTACGACTTATTTGTAACTCATTTACCATCGAAAAATGCTGTGATACAAAAATCCAGAAAGTATTAGTTTTATAGAAAAAGACTTAATATAAAAAATATGCACAGAATTGTATGTCCTGAGCTATGTTTGACATAAGAAGATACATAATATTCCAGTATATTTAATATTGTTCTAAATATACAAAAAGAATGAATTATTATTTAACTTAAGCAATAACAATTATAGGGGTCTTGAAACATACTTAATCCATTAATCATGAACACTTATGATCAATATATATTCTTTAAGAATATACAATTAATCTTGTTTGGTTGAAACGTTTAAAAAGATTTTAATATTGAGTGGACCAAATTATACATATATATATATATATATATTAGGTAGGTTTTTTTTCTGCTTTTAGTTTACCTTTTAATATGTTATCAGAGAATTACGTTTTTATAAGTTTAATAAAGAATAATTCAAAAAGAGCAAACACCATTAAAAGTAAGAATTTTGCTTTCCATAATCTTTAAAGTAATGATTAATATTTAAATAAATTCTTTATATTTAATCCCGACGTTTAATAATGTTATATATAACTGGTTGTATTAAAAAATAACTACCTTAATTTTAATACAACCAGTTATATATAACAGTTATATATAGCAATTTTTTAATCTAAGCCTTTTGAAAAACATTATTTTAAGAATATTTTAAAGTAATATTTGAAGTATAAAATTACTTTTATTTTTCAGGAGAAATACCAAAGATCAAGATTAATCCTGAAACTTTAGAATTTTTTTAAATCAAACTGCCTAAGATCATGAGCTTAAAAACAACTTGTTTAACATTATTGAAATTAATTTCTATGATGACGATAATAAGTGTACGACAAGCAACAAAGGTTTGTCGAATCTTCTCAAGTGCTACAAAAGTCTCAAGAAAAATTGTCAGCAAACATTTATATCTAGTAATTACTTATACCAAAAGTATTTTTTTACTACCTCTAAAAATAATGATGAATATAATAGAAGAAACTCAGAATATCATTCTTAAAGTTTATAACTGTTCTGTAGAGGCTGCTTTGAATTCTAAGGAATCTGATTTGCAAATGAAGAATATTGAAGATACTAAATCAAATATGAAATCAAGTGAAAGAGCAAACAAATCTAAAGCCAACTATTTAATCCGAGACAAGGCCATTGAGAACTTACAGTACTTTCGTATTCCGGATATTGCTATAAGTAATTTGAAATTCAATACAACTATAATATTGGAATTGAATGTAAGAGGAATGGACTCTGACGAACAAGAAGCCGTAAATACTGAACAATTCTTTCCCACATTTAGTGAGAATTATAACAAAAGTGAAATTTCTTTATCAAGCTCATTAAGTTACTCTCAAAATATTGAAACAGACATTAATACAAAATATCAGACGTCGGAAAAGCAATCATCCCCAGCAACTAAAGATTTAAAATTACCAATCCAACTTGAAACCAAATCTGTTAATGAAGGGGAACTTTTTAGCCTAACAAATGAATTTGATATTACAGATGAATTTCCTACCTCGTCCATCTTAAGAAATGGCGAGTTAAATGAAAGTACAAATTATTCTTGGAGCAAAAGTGAAAGCTTATTCAAATATTTTGATCCTTCTGTAATATCTATGGCAACAAAACAGAATTCTTCATTTGATGGTAATGAAATCGAAAGCGAACTTCATAGTTACAGCTTCACTACTGAGGAAGATGATACAGGAATGAGCAAATATGATGTATATAAGGAAAACTTAAGACGATATTTGAACAAAGATTCAATTGAATTGTTGCGTAGGCATAAATTAATTTCCTATTCAAAAAATGAAGATTCTTCTGATGAAAGCATTTTCGATTATTCAATAAAAAAAATGAATTCAGAGACTTTAACTGATGAAGTTAAAAACAAAATGTTTGAAAGAAGTAATGATTTGAAATCAAGCAAAGTATTAAAAAATGATTGCTACTCCAGAAAATATTGTGAAGTAAATGAAAAATTAGATTTAGATTTAAAAACGTACTTGAAAGATCTTTCTGAATTGCATGATAAAAATATTCAGGAATCTTGTAACGAATTTAATACTGAAAATTCAAGTGAAATTTTTGAAAACTGTTTCGACATCAACACCATTTAGAGAAAAACAGACTGATGCCAAAGTAGACTTTGAATTATCTAGCGATACGGAAAAAATCAGGGTTAACTAAATCAAAAATCTTTCTTTTAAAAAATTGATTCAACTCTTTGAAATAAATCTGGTGAAATATGCAAGCAATAAATACTTTTTTCCTGATACTTCCAAACAGAATCAAGCTTAACAAAATTTTACATAAATAATAAATGTAGTAACAATTTGGATTTAAATTGAAAACAATTCAAATTGATGTATGCGGTTATTTTTAAAAATTGCGATAAAATCAAGGATTTGTTCTCTATCAACGTAATTGAAGTATTTTGAAATTATTCGTTTTGTAAAAACATGAGAGATTATAAGCACATTTAGTTAAGAATCCTGAAATGATGTTGTGCAAGCTATTTAAATCGGTAAATAAACATATAAGGAAACCTAAGTTTTTTAAAAGAACAAAAAAACTTTTAACAGTGAAATTTAAAAAATTATTGGTAATTTTAAGCATTTTTAACATCGTATAAATGTTACCATGCTTTCATACGTGTTTTTTATAGCAATACAAAATCTAATATCGAAATACTTTTACCAATTAAGGTTTATCTTCCTACAATAAGAACAAGTTATATGTTTAACGCAAAAATTTTCGCATATATATTTTTGCAGAAAAATTACATGATTACAATTGTAGTATCAAGATATATATGTATACTAATTGCTTAATACACCATTGTATAACCTCAAAAAATGATCATATATTTAAATGTATAATTAGTATTGTATTTAAATTTAAATGTATAATTATATATTTAAATGTATAACAAGTAATATTTAAGGGGAATTGCATAGTAAAAATTTCCGAAACAAATTGCTTATCAATTTTATTTTAGTGACAAATTTGGCATAAATTATACTTTTAATGTGATATAAATAAAACAATAAATCTGATCACTCATTGAAATACTTCATATAAAACCGCTAAGTGTAATATTTCTTAAATAAAATATTTTTGCAGAAAGTGACCCGTAAATTAAGCTGTTAAATTAAAACTATCAAAATAGTTTTAAAAAGAAATAGGTTATGTCAAATATAGTTATTTTGAATTCCGAAGAGACTAAAATAAAGGAAAGCTTTAACTAACTTGCTAAAATTTTTAAAGCATAAAAATAAAGAGTTTTAAACTATTATTCTTCGTGTGTGTATCATTAGTGGTAATGATTTTAGTTTCCAACGCAAAAAATCTCACTAAAAATACGTGGCTTTATGATCAAGAATTTATTTTCAATATTAAAATTCTGATATTCATCTAAAGTTATATAAAAAAATATTTTTGTTATTAAATAAATAAAATTATGTTATCTTAATTTAAACTGAAATTACTTTCCAATGATTAATACAGTTTTAAGAGATACTATGCTTGAAAATATTTTAAAAGAGGAAAACTAATGATTAAAGTTAATATCGAGTGCTATTAGAGATCATATTTGATGCAAATTTTTGGATTCTTTGAGTGCGATATATTAAAATTTTGAAATTGTAAGTAATAAGTTTTCGTTACATAATTTAAGAAATTTTTATGATTTTAATTAAGTGGCAGTCGGATTTTCCTATAGTAAAGAACAGTTTTATGATGGATTTTAAAAACAGATTAAAATAAATCACACGTCTTTTAAATGTATGAAAATTATAATAAATTTGAAATTAAAATGCGACGTGTTAATTTTAAATTCGTGTACTATTTATGATTAATTAATTTTTTTGTAACTTGTAAATTATTTAGTGCAAAATTCAATAATTTTATCTGCATTACTGTGTATACCAACTCCTTAATTTTTCAAATTATTTGCTTTTAAGAAAATTTAGAAAAGGGAAAAATTCCTTGCTGTAAATATTATATAAAAATTAATTTAATAAAAACATTGCCCCAGTAAAATTATTTTCAAGATACTTTCTGGTATTTCCAGTATTGATTGTGTTAAATTATGTATCCATTTTGTCTTAAAAAAAATTAGAAAGTTGTTTTTGATCTTATATAATGTACAATTAGGACAGTCAATATAAAAATGATGCATTTCGTAATTTACTTGCGTTAAAAATAGAGTTTAGCTTAAATAAAATTTTCTTATAAAATAATCAAAATAATTTGAAACTTCCGTAAAATATTTAAAATCTTTAATCCCCCGATTATCTCCCATAAAAGTTTGATGACATTAGTGCTGATTGATCAAGATAACTAAATTATTTAATGAAATTGTGTTCGTATTATTCTTGAAATTAGTTGTGCACCTAATTGTGGTTTTTTGATAAGGTAAATTTTAGGTCATAAAATGCGCGCATCATTGAGTACATAAAATTCATGAATGTGTGTGTGTGTGCATGTAATCTTCAAATAGATTAACATAATAATGTCCAATAATTGATTTTTTAATTCATACCAGAAGACTCGTTATATTTTGCAAAAATAAGCCACGCCATCTTTCATAGCCCCTTCCTGAGCAGGCAACCGAATAGTTTGTCTTGAAGATCGATTCAACAATTCATGAGTTTGATTCCTACTTTAGCATGAATGTTTATAATATGTCGGAATCCAATGCAAACTGTAGCTCCTGGTCTAATTAGTCTTCGTGAGTAATAAATGAACGTTTACTGGCAAAACAAACCAAGCTTTATATTTCTTCGTTAATTTCTGTGTCTATAGTTTTGTAGGATTTGTGCAACACTTGAAACATGCCATGAACTCGTAACAATTACAAACGTGTCCCATCTAACAAAGCTAGGTATTTCTACTCGTCTATGAATAATCCAATCGTTATGATCAAGAGCCTATAAGAAGATGTAGGTGATGTCATGCATTTAGAAACACTCGCGTTGTGTGTGTGGCCTTCGGCAACAATCCATCAAAGCCAAATTTCGCGACACTTTTCAAATTACCCTGTTCTTTTCATACCCCACGATGATTATTGACGTTATTAGACACAGTTTTGCCTGTATATTCACTCCGGAAATTCTACTTACAGGTTGTCACTAGTTTTGGAATTTCTACGTACAAGTCAGTAATTCAATGATGGAAGTTGGCCAATGCGTTACCAGTAGTGGGAAGTTATGCCTAATATTAACTTCAGGACAAATTCTTGATACTGTTCTTGGAATATTTAATTTGATTCCGTAATCAAATGCACATTTGTCTAACGTCAACCTCCATTCTACATTTGAACCTGCAAATGAGCATCGTTTTGCCATCACCACATCAGAAACATTTGCACAATAACCACTTAAATACAAATGGAAATTTTGTCAATGCGTTGATCGATTATTACCAAAAACATAATACACCTGTATATTTGTGAGTTACAACTCTATACTTTTATTCTCTAATATATAACAGATAAGAAATCTTACGAGTAAATGAATATTATTGAAATTCATCAAAAAAAATGCTTTCTTATTTGACAGAAAAAAAGATTACACTTTAACATTAACATTCATTATCAAATAAGTCTGCAAAAGTCTATTAACAATATTTATCGAGAATCGTTTTCCATTCTGTCATCGATTGGTTTGCTTGTTATTCACTCCGGTCACTTTTTGTACAGTCAGGCTCGGTTTAAAGTTCATTTAAAACCACTACAAATATCCATTCCAAAGATGAGATTCGAATCCAAGAATTTTGTTGGCTCAAAAGGACAGAGCACCAATCGTTCATCTGCTAACTCAGCGCCTCAGTAGTAAGAAACTGTAAAAAAAAAAAAAAGTATTAAGTATTTTTTTTCACGTTAATAGCTGCAATGAAAGAGAAGAAAATAAAAGCCTTGATGCGTGTACTTACAGCAAATTTCATGCTCATTAAATTAAGTAGTTATTTAAAGATGAAAGGTCAAAATAATAAGAATCCGATTCAAATTTTAGAGTGAAAATAATATGAAACAAGAAACAAAGTATGCGAAAGGTCGTATTATACCAAAGATAACTTAAATATAATCTTTAACTTTTAATATGCAGATGAAAACTATCTAACAGTTTGAGAGAGAAAGAATGGTTAGTCAGCAACCATTAATCAAGAAATATGAGGTTAATAAATTTATATACCTGTAGGAAGAGCAAAAAATATTTAATCACCAGTTTACAACTTTAGTTTTATCAATGAAGTACGCAAATTTATGAAAGCAAGAAAAAAAATCAAATTAATCATGAATAGAATGAAAACTACAAGGGCAAGCTTAAGAAAGTATTGAAGATTTTTGAGAAATAATGTCTTGCGATTTTTTTTTATTCTTTCTGAGATTTACATTAACCATTTTTGTTTCGCAAATAATTATTAAAGCAAAAATCTAAATTATTTCAAATATTTTTAACTTTCGTAATTCCTTATATCTAAATTATAATTCACATTTACTTAGATGACTAAATCTATCAAAATATTATTTCAATGTTTTTTCCATCCATCGATTATGTATATCGGACTGCAGCCGAAGGGTTAGTCCTCTTGCCTTCGGTTGAACAGTACATGGGTTCAAACCACACCTCAGGCATGAATGTCTGTTGTGGTTTGGAATTCATTTTAAACTGTAGGTCCTGGTCTAAATAGCCCTTGTGGGCAAAAGAAGATCGTTGAGAGACAAACAAACAAAATACATGAAAGAATTTCCTTAAAAAGTAACAAATGCAGCTCAACTCTTTTTTCGTTTTAATATTTATTTCATTATTCTCGTAAATTTGGGTTTCGTTTAAAACCAAAGAAAAGAATATTCAGATTAAATTTTTATTGTTTGTAATTGCTAATATTATTAAGTATCAAATAATTAAAAAAAAGTACTTAAATACTTATTTAATACACAGTTTACATTAACTCAATCATTTTACATAAAATTTATATTCTGCAATTACTAAGGTTTGGTCAGCAATATTTATATAAAGTCATGAATCTTAGGTAGCGAAGATTCTTCAATATTTCAAAGCAATTCAATAAAATGAAACTATATAAAAAGATTGAAAAAAGTTTTTACAGTAATAAAATTAAATTAGAATGAAGTAGACACTATTAAAAATTAATTTTCATGTTTTATTTTTATTTACACAGCAATCTTTGTTATCAATCTAAAATGTTACAAAAATTGTACCATTTGAAATTTTTAAACTTTCTCCTAAAAACTTTTAACGAATGCAAACGAGACAAATGAAAGAAAAAGGAAATCTAAAAGAGATACTACACTTTTCTTTCATCCTTTCACGTTCCCCATGAAACGCTGTGGGGACCATTTGATGGTCTTTAGTTTGAACGGTTGTATAGAGCTAGAGACACGTATGATTTTAAAATGGGAAATAAAGTGACGAATTTGAGTTAAGATGAGATATATAGATAAGATATCATGAATCCACAGGAAAATTTTCGAAAAATGAATCGATTTTACTAAAGCCTTTTTTAAAAAGCCTAATATGTGTTGTTTCTAGTGGATAACTTTGATGCTATGCGAGGTGACCGTTTTTCTTTATCTTTCCTTAATTTGTATACATTATTTTTCAAAATACAATTTGTATAAATCCTCTTTGAGATACTTTGGGATATTACTCATAGCAATTGTTGATTATAATTTTGTGATAATAAAAGTTATTTGTAAACACTACAATGAAAACTTTCTTCTATACTAAAAATCATAAAATAATAGTTTTTAAGTCATCTTACACGGAAAATTTTTACTCTTGGCTTATTGAAATTTTTAACCTACTCGTAATTCAAAATACATTCAAAGATTTTTACTTATTGATATTTTAATTCAATTTTAGCAGTCAAAATCGGCTGTACAACGAGTAAATATTAGCTAAAATGTAAATTGTAGCTATCAATATCATTGTGAAAAATTGTGAGATGCTAGTGTAGATACCATTGTTATATAAATATTAAACCATTACATGGAGCTTAGCTAGTTAAAATAATATAAAGTTTTTTTTAGCGTGTGCAACCAAACATGTTATTTTTTCATATTAACGGCAATAAATGATATTAAAATGAGCTTATAACTGTGCCCCTTAAAGTTTTTCAGTTATTCAGTATTTTTTTAATTAGAATATTTACTGCGAAAAACATTTCTACACTGTTTTCTCCCTAATTTTTAGACTTTATTTGATTTATTTTTTATTAGCAGCAAAGGTCCAAAAATGACTTGAAACTAATACTTTCACCTTCCTATCTGACAAATTCATAAATAGATCCTGTATTTTTTTTTGGTCGATCAACGGTTATTTTTCCCACACGAGGGCTAATTAGACGGGGATCTTCAGTTCTTACTGAATTCCGAGCCACTACACTGACACATTCTCAAGGAGGGATTTGAACAAATGAGCTATTGAACCGAAGGCCATAGAGCTAACTGTTTGGATGCCATCTTAGCTTAAAACCTGGAATATAACCATAGATGTTTTATATATTCCATCTTGCTTTAAGAGACGTTTATTTAAAATGAAAGTTCTTCTTAAAGCTCAAACTGTTATGAATGAGTAGGAGGTGTAATCTTATCATGTGAAATTTATAATTTAATATGTTGTTAATATGATATATTAATATTTTGAAATGAAACTAAGAGAAGGGTACCTGTAAAATTTAAGCCATCATTACGAATGAGACACAGAAGAAAGTGGGCAATACAAATCAATATCTGTGTCTTTCCACAATATCCAGCTTTAATAAATACTACGAGAAAGCAAAGCATACTATGTTTAAGTACATTAGTCGATTAAAAATTGAAGCCTCTTGTGCTTACAAGTGTACATCTTCAGCAGCACATTTACTGGCGCTCCAAGATTAAGAAGCACACATGAGCCATAAATTGTTCTCGCCTAAATTTTAGACTATACAAAAGGAAAATAATAAGCTCAAGAAAATTTTTATGTTCATAAGCCCTCATCTTTTTCTGCATATAATGTGTGTTACATAGCATAAAGGAATAATCTCATCACATTCATACTTAATCATCTTTTCCTGTTGATGAAGTGCTTTCTCAATCAGCAAACATCCTTTTTTTAGTAAAAGAAGTACATTTAATCACCTGTTAATATAGACCATCGCATTTGAAAGACCACTCTCATTAAACTCTGGAGAGAAGTAGTCTATTCAGTGCATTTCAAGTAGTGTTATGCCATAAGCATGGTTAAAATCTACCTAATTATTTGTTTTCATTATTCGCATCTTATCAAAGACATTCTTCAATCATCCGTTAGGTATAATAGACAGATGTTACCTTTATTATTGATGTGGACTACTAAAAAACATGATTCCATATGCATCATTCTCCTTTCATCCACATTCTCTGTCTATTTTCTTAATGATAATATCTCTAATGTAAAACATTTTTATCTATTTTCCAGTTTTGCATGCAGCCCAATATTTTACCTTAATATCGCTTTGAACTTCACAGAGAAAAGCTGAAAATAGTTTGACTGGAAACCTTCAAGAAATTTGAAGATAATTTTTAAACATAACAAAAAGAACGGCAGTACCATTCATCATCAATATATCCACAATGAATTGAAGCCCAAACCCGCTGAATATGAGAAACGGAAATTTGATCTACAATGCCGCACGGTGGAGATTTATTTAATTTATTTTTGTGTCTTAAAAGAGTTTTTAATTTGAATCATCCTAGCAATTTTGCACAATAATTTTATTGCGATTACTTTTTACGCTTCATTAAATTTGAGCATACATTTATCACATTAGCAAACTCATTTTTTAAGTTGTTTCTGAATAAAACATTCATTTTTTAAAAGAAATACTGAATATTTTTCGATTGAAATAGCAAATTATTAAAATATATTTTTAAAAACTCGTATAGAATGCTTCCAGGAAAAAAGGTAGCTAATCATTTACGAACTATTTTTATTTACTAAATGCTAAGTATATAATCATACAAATGTGTAACTTGAATTATGATATATTATGATATGCACTAATTTTTTAAATAATGATAAAATTTGAATTTATGTTTATGAATAACAGTTTGAAGCTAACAAATTAGATTCTTTAATTAAAGCTTATTAAAATATTTTTAAGTTAATAATTAAAAATTTAACTACTGATTCATTAGTACATTTTAAGAACTGTTTGAAATGTAATTGCAAGGAAAATTAAATGTTTTATTGTTTCTTAACTTCAAATTATTGTCATTGAAACTTGATATGTTAATCAGTGTAAGGCTTACAAGACATTTTGTTTTAAAATTTTCTTTCGCAACATTACTTTTACTCCTTGCTAGATCTTTCTATTAATTTTTAAGCATGGGTTCGTTACAGTAATTCTTCAGATAGTTCTGATTCTTAGACATAAATCGATCAAAACAAGTACAAATGACAGTCCTATGATTATTGGTAATTTTTCCAGATTGAATTATGAAAGTTCCAAGAAATTTTTAGAACTATTAAGACTTTGCACAAGTAACAAATGGGGATAATTTTAAGATTGTTTTTTTTATCGAACTCGTAACTGCACTCTTACATTTAAATATTTTCAAAAAGCATAGAGCTTTCTAATAAACTCTACTTTGATTTAAAGATTTTTTTAAAACTAAAAATTAAAAAGTTTTAGTTTGAGATCGTACTGTTTTGATTCGGTTAATGATAACTATGCCCTTTCCGAAGTTAATAAACTTTATTCCCGTTTTAATAGCAGATAAATGGTAAGGCACGTAAAATAGGTCCTGGTAATGTCCTCTGAGTGAAAGGATACTTCAGGTATTGACAAACCATGTCTTTAGATCTTCTGTATGTTCTTGGCTATCAAATTGTGAACACCCAACAATCTTCAGAGCAACAAGGACACATTAGGTCTCACTGCAATGTATGCCATTATTTTCGCTTCTTGTAGTCCCAAAAGTTGAAGTACTTAGATTTCCAGGCATTAGAAAATTTTCCAATTTGATTTTTTTTGTACCATTAACGATTCTTATTTAAATCTGAATAGAAATTTTGCAAAGATTTACACTTACTAGCTCTTAAAATAATATCTGAAGTAAAGTTTTGTAAACTGATGTTTTTCATTCCAAACCTTAATATTTTAAACTTTAAAAAAAGTGAACAGCTTAGATTTTCTGAAATTGCATTAAAGACTTTTTATAAGAAATTCTATAAAGTGCTTAAATTATTACAGTTAAAATGAATGACAAAGACCGGATTTTAATTCAAGTAAGGAATTGAATTAAATATATTCGACTTTCTGCCTCTAAATGTATTAGAGTTGCGTATTTGATTTTGAATGTACTTACACCCCTGAACCATAACGCTTTCTTCCTCATGTTTGACAATCAAAGATTTCTTGAATTCTGTACCAGGTTTCCTAAAGACATATTTCCTCCCTCGTATTCAAAAATGCAAAATTTGCTCTCATGTGAAAAAATTACTTGGATTCAGAAGTCCTGAGTCTCATTCAAATATTCTTTTGCAAATGCAATTCTTTTTGCTGTGTTCACTGGGGAAACGTAGGGTTTCTTCCTTACAACTGTAGCGTGAAAATCATGTTTCCTCAATACTCTTCGAATTGTAGTTAAACCAACATTTCTCTGAAATCTCTCTGATGCATATTTTGCTATTTTTGATTTTGACCATCGAGGATCTTTTTTTTTACAGCCCAAATTAGAAAGCTGGTTTTCTCGAAGCGTTAGTGCAGTTGGACGGCCAGTTCTCAATTTTCATGCTAAAAGATCTGTTGATTTATTGTTAGAAATGTTTTGGATCGAAGAATGCCTATTAACTGTCTCGGCGATTGCTCTGAATGGTTTCCCAGATTTTCAAAGATTTACTAGTCCTCCTGTCATCTTTTACCTGCCATGTTTTCGAGGAAAAGTTCTACAGCAAAAATCGAACATCAGACTTGAAAAGAGTTCAAACTTACTTTAAAATCATGCCTTGAGAAAATAAACGCACGACAAATGATCGGGGAAGGCTATTTTTTTTATAAGTGTACCCTAATTTATGGCGAGACTTTTGAATATCATTTGTCCAGTATTCTTAAGTTTTGGAACAAGTTGGCTTATTTGTTTTGCTAGTTGAAATAATTTTAATGAATCACTTGAATGTGTATTGATTCTTTTTAACTAATGCAATTAATGGGTATTTTAGCGGAAATAAAGCATATTCACTATATGCAGTCTTTTGGCGGAAAGTGTAGATGAGGAGACAGAAAATGAAGCATTAAATTATAAAAAGAATTCATTGGATGAAAAGTATGTACTATATAAACTCGTTTAACTATACAATCTCTAATTCATATTAAATTGAGAATTGTATATAATAACCTTTTAAAAATATTAAAAAATTCTTAAACATATATTTAATTTTAAAGGATACTTAAATTTTACTGCTTGAGTTTAAGTTGTTATTGTCGTGTCCATAAAGCTGCAAATGAATTTTATTTCTCCAAAAGTCTTGGTGACGAGGTCTGCTAGTTCTGAGACCCAAGGCCATGGATGATCTCGATTGATGGTGCTCCAAGAAGAGAGAGCGGATTATGGCTTGACAATTAAAAGCTTGTTCCGGCGTCAGTTGGGATTGAGGACAGTGCTTGCAGTGGGGATAGGACTTAACACCAGTTGGTGATATTTTCATGCCTTTAAAATGTCCAGTACGTAACCAAGCTATTGTAGAGGAGAGGTCTCTTGGGTAGTCTAGGTCAGTGATTGTTGCCTTGCCAAAATGTTGGCTGTAGATCCTACGCCTGGCAGCAGCACTTGCATCTGTACATGTGACTGTTCGGGGTTGCTCTTCATCACGTGCTTCCTTTGCAAGGGAATCGGCACATTCGTTACCCTCGATAACTACATGTGCAGGATTCCACTGGAGAATGCATTATATATTTAATGAGTGAAGAAGGGTGTTAATTTATACCGTCAATGCTGACTCAGCATTTCGTAAAGCTTCTAGAGCTGATCTAGAGTCTAAGAAAATTACAATTCTACAACTGAGTTATCAAAAGGAGAAAAATATGGACAATGAGTCTCTTCAATAGCAATTTGTTCATTAGTAAATTTCAATGAAATTTGGCCATCGGATATTTTAAGCTTGACGTTTTATGAGGGACAGACGATGTAGATGCCTATACCTCCTCTATTACAGTCAATATCAGAAGAACCATCAGTATAAACAATTATCTTTTGCAAGTGAACGAACTGTATTTTTGACTTTCTATAATAAAACTTAAGCTGGTTCTATTTTAGAACATGGTTTCAATGGGTTTGTATTCAGTAAGGGAGCCTGTAACTCACACTGAACGCGTCTCCAGGTGGCGGATATGAGAGTTCCTCTCCACAGGTTTTCCTGCGGGTGAAAGGAGGGAAATAAAATACCTACCGCGGTCCAAACAGGCAGAAGTACAGTCTTCCAGGAGGCAATGACACCCTCTCTTCTATTTAATAAAGTAAAAACTCAATGTAAGATTGAAAAATTTTCAAGTAAGATTTAAACAATAAAGCTGCACAGATAGTTTTCTTTTAAAATCCATATTACTAGGTGTTTAAAATTCTTTGTTAATTAGTTCATAAATTTTTAATGATTATTGATTAAATTCATTTCTTTTTCAAATATTCTTTCTCTAAATATCATTTTTGATGTTATAAGAATTGCATCTAATTTCCGAGTCAAAACTTTAAAAGTAAAAAATCAACAATGCGACTTAAACACTTTGACATTATTAAATTAAAATATTTAAAACTAAAACTCTTTGGAGTGTGTGACATTTAATGTGGTAAAAGTGGACACTTTAAGTTTTCTTTAAGAGTTTGCACATGTTCATTGGTTCAAGTTTTCACTTTGGTTTTGATTATTTGTTGTAAAATCACATCTAATTAGAACTAGTTAAACAGTATCAATTTGCACTTCAATATATTTTCCCCTCGTCTTTTATTTAATATATTAAATAAAGAGTTTATAAGGATAAAAAAATATACTTAATATCGTAAAATGTCTCAAATTACACCTTGTTACTTTAAACTTTTCGCGAAATCCTTAGGTAGTAATTCTGTGGATTTTGATAAGCAATCGGCAAAGTGTTAGTTATTAAAATATTTTCAATAGTTCATAAAATTGCTTTCTACTTGGTTTGTAACCACTCTTCAGTGTTTCAGACTTCACTTAATATAACCTACAAAAAATGTAATGTTTTTATCTCTACTACTAAGTTTGTTAATTTGAATTTTTAAAGCAATACATTTTAGAAGACTTCAAACTTTTCAATGGAATTTAAATTCTTAAATAAGTGTAATTGTTGCAATGTGTAAAATGTATTTGAAATTTTTCTAAAATTACCGTGTGTTCTTTATTCTAAAGCCACTGTCGACTGATAGAAAAAAATATTGGCATGCTGGTGATACACCAGCCAACTCTCCAAGAAAATGCAAATGCCTGCTAAGTGAAGACCTCCCAATATCTTCAGGGAAACATGGATACTTCAGGAAAGAGTCATCGCTCCGAGAGAGTCCATTTGGTAAACCAGACTTCCCAACCGAAATAGTACGCGCACTCAATGGGAAAATTCCTGAGATAAGTATTTCAAAAGATAATCCTTCACCCCAGTGGATACAGTCACAAGATTCATCCAACATCACTGAAACCGAAAGTTACCATTCTTCTTTACGAACATACATTGAGAACAATTATAGCTCAGATCTTAATGCCCATAATCTATCAGCATTTGCAAGTGAAATGGATTATGAGTTAGATAATTCTTTCAGTGATAGATTGTCTACTATGGCAACATGCCCGTCGGATAGATCAAATTATGATTCCCTCTCTGACTTTGAAATTTCCTTTTCTGATGAAGAGTCAGCGAAAGCTATCAAGTCATTGAATTTATTGGACATGGATAACCTCGAAATCTCAAATCCCTTGTATTTGGGTTCTGATGATTACAAACTACATAGAAACACTACCTCTCGCTCTTTCGATAACCTTGAAAAAATTTCTTGCAATCATCGAGATTTTGAAGTCACTCTTTAATGCCAGCATTTATACTTCAGTTTTAGCTACATTATTTTACTTTTTATAATATTATTGAATAAAAACTTGAATTTTATGTAAATTTTTAGAATAAACTTTTTTTTGATCAATTTACTTTCTTCCTACGCTTATAATTTAAAACCAATGCCTGGAGCCTATTTCTAAGCATTAAATATTGTGAGAAAATTGAAAGTTTAAAAAATTGGTTCGAATGTTGTAATTGAGATACTAAGCGCTTTCAAAAATTATTCTACATTGTTAGTACCAAAAGTTTCTAGGAAAAACTGCAAGAAATGGTCATATAGAAGTGTATTTTCTTAGTGTTAGAGATGCAATTAGAAAAGGCTTAAAACTGATGTTTTCTAATCACAACAAAATGCTAACACGTGTTACATTATGAAAATATGTAGAATTGCTCAAATCCTATTCTGCAGTTTATTATAAAAATTACTAGCAAACCTTTTTAATTCTAAAATTAAGTTACTTAAAAAAAAAGCACTAGTGTTATAATACCAAGATCAGATTTAATTTTTGAATTTAATTGTAATTGGCTTAAAAATTAATTTCTGTTCAAAAAATAAAACTGAATATATAAATGTTCACGATATTAAGCTTCAAAATCTAAGAACTTTAAAACATTTTGTTTCTTTATTGTGCACAGTAATATTTTTGAAAAAACTATTGATAAATCATAGTAACTGGAGACTGCATTTAAAAGTAAAACTACGAGGGGAGAAATTTTAACATACAGTTGGCAAAAAAAGTATTAGAACAATGAAAAACTTGTAGTTTTCAAGTTAATAAAATCAAGTAAAAAAACTTACCAGTGATAATGTTCTTAGGAACTTATAACTAAGAAAAAATAAAATTTGAAAATAATTACAATATTAACAAAAATTTCATTGCAAAAAATGTATTAGAACAAAAGCAAAAACATGCAAATTACAACGCTGGTGAAGTCTAAATTTTTAAGATTACTTTCAACCGTATCAATGTCAATAGTGCTTGTCTCATTCACTGCTAATTTGTAGAAATTCAGTTAAGTGGACTTTTCCTGCCATGGCATCCAAAATAAGAGATTTCACTTGCACAATAGTGGCAAAATACTACAAGAAATTTCCAGTAAGTTGAATGTTTCACTTTGGGCAATTCACAATAGTCTAAAAAAGAAACTGACATTGTGGATAATAGGCCAAGATTAGGGAGACCAAGCAAGCTGATTGTCAGAGAAAAACGAGAAGTGGTTAAAGATGTCCTACAGTATCCGACAGGAAGTGTAAGGCTGTTGGCCGCAAATATTGAATCAATCTCAGGAAAGGTAACACCTCAAACAGTAAGAAATGCATTGCATAATGCTGGTATTAAAGGAAGATGGCGAAGGAAAAAACCTTTTTTAGAAATCAACAAGAAAAAACGCCTAGAATTTAGCAAAATTCATAAAAAAATAAATCATTAGATTTCTGGAAATATGTAATTTTCTCAGACGAGAATAAATTTAAAATTTTCAAACCTAAACACGTGCTCTCAGTTTGGAGAAGAAAAGGAACTGTTTTTCAGGCTCAAAATGTACAGAAAACTATAAAGCACGGAGTAAGGAATGTTATAGCCTGGTGTGGTATGGTTTACCGTGGAGTTGGAAATCTCCAATTCATAGATGATAAAATGACAGCTTTGTCATATATTGATGTGTTATGAGATAATTTGAGAGACAGTGCAAAGAAATTAACGTTAGAGAAGACATTTATTTTTCAATAAAAACAAAATCCCAAACATACTGCCAACAAAACCAAAGAATGTCTATTGTATATATAATGCTCCCCGAAGATTGGTATCGCCCCCACAGTCCCCAGACTTGAATCCTTTAGAATATTTGTGGTATCCATTTGATGGAAAAGTGAAAAAATTCCCAATAACAAGTAAAGCAAGCTTTGCAAGATGCCTGGACCAGCATGTCATCAAACGTCACCAAAGATTTGGTGGAATCTATGCCAAGACACGTCTGGATGCAGTAATTTCAGCTAAAGGACTACATACCATGCATTAGTATCACGTTTGAATTTTTAGTCATTTTATTTTGGGAATGATTTAATAGTGAAGTCCGATGTTCTAATACTTTTTTGCAAAGTACAAGATTTCTTTTATTTTTATTTTTTAAATCCTATTGATTCTAAATATTTGTTTCTTACTCCATGAGTACTTATGTAAAAGTATTACATAATATACATACTATGTGACAAATGTTTCATTTTATTACCTTGAGAACTTAAAAATTCCTATTGTTCTAATACTTTTTTACCAACTGTAATGTAACTTATAACTAGAAAAATAGAATATTTTTAACTCCTTAGAAATGCTTACATTAAAGTCTGATAATAAAAAAAAAACTTCCATAGAGATTTGATCAGTATATCCTTTTCAAACGTTATACTGTATATGCATTTTTTCCTCTTCTGTTTCCTTTATATATCTAGGCTTATAAATCTCTTAATAGTCTTGACTGTTGAACTTCATTAGAAGTCTAAATACTATTAAAGGTTTAAAAAGCGTCATTCATTGTGCTGAGAAAGTTTCTGATTAATATGGATGATAATTCTATTTATATAATAAGGCTAAACATTTGGTGTCCATTCTTCAAATTTAATCCTATAAATCTTGAAAAACTGTCGTGGATCATCCATAAAAATGTTTTATCAAAATGTTTAATTTTTTATGGTTAGCAGATTGTGTTGTACATACTTTTGCGTAGAAGCTCTGAATACAGTTTTAGAAAGTAATCTTGTGTTGGTCATGCTAAATAAAAAAAAAAGAACCTCCTATAAGCTCATGAAAACAAACTTATAATGTTATATGAATGTATGAAGTGTCAAATGGAGTTCGATTCTTAAAATTTTACACTGAATTACCGAAGTACTAGAAATAATATCAAATAATTATGTAATATACAGCTGTCATTTTGATAAATTATTAAAAAAAATGAATTCAAAAAAATCCCTTTAAATTTTTAACGGTTCTAGTGTATAATTTATCCAATGATTGTATAGTCAAGTTTTCTTATCTATAATACATTTTATATAGATTCTAAAAGAAACTTCAATATTAACTTAAGTTCAAGATACAATTTAATAATTATTATACTGTTTTATATGCATATAAATCTTAAAATGTTGATGAAATGCAAATTTTATATACCAACAGCTTGACATTTCATAAATCCTTGTTATTCATCTAGTTTATATATAAAAGAATAACCACACTAGAAAAATTCATGAAATTAAACAATCATTCCTCAACATTTTTAAAAAAATTTGCTTCAACAAATTCTAAAGGATAGCTTTACCTTTATAAGCAAGATCACTTTCATTGATCTTCGTTGCAAACGAAGACGGGTGATTGCACAAAAAAAGGATCATTTTTAACATGTACATAATTCCTGCGGTTTAAATATGCCAATACTACAGAGAAATATAAAAAATGGTATTGCAGTTCAGAAGTTTGATTTTTTCTTAATATTTCGGTAAAGGTTTAATATCTATAGTTTTATGCAGACTATAATGTGACTTTCATAATTAAAAAACCATTTTTCAAACTCGATATTTAATACGTTACTTATATATCATTCAAATACGTCGGAAAATTTCATGTAGAAGAAACTTGTACTTTGTAAACCAAAAAGTAATATATAATAATGTAACTATACTGACTTTTTATAAATTAAAAAAGAATTAAAAAAATGTTTTGTATGTATATAAAATAAGACGTTATTCTTCCTTCTACTATAATGTAGCTTTCGAATCCATGGTATGATCGAAAGAATATTATCGAGGGTATTTTAAATATCTTCTTATATAAGAGATATTTGCTTTTTTTATTAGTCAGGTCATTGATATATAGTGAAAATGCATAAATATTGTCTAATTGTCTTAATTATGTTTAGAAAGCTGTTATCAATAATTTGATATTTCATAAGTCTTTCATGATATTATCCTTAAGCGGTTATAATTTGAAGGATTGAATAAATTTCTTCGACTGATATTGGCATTGAAAACCTAGGTCACACAATACTATCAAACATAGGGTTAGTCTTTATTTTCAAAAGAAATTTTTAAATGCTTTACAATTAAGCTTGTGCAATAATATAATTTTCATTTTATACATCTCAATTTGTATCGTTCTAGAGTAAAGCAAATATCTAAATAAATTTCACATTAATTTCATTTTAAGGGTATTGAACAATAGAGAAACATTTCTAAATTACAATCAGTGCTTCAATCATTCAGTCTAAGCCGAGCTGGCAGCCGAATTGTTAGCGCTCTTGCCTTCGGTTCAACAGTTCGTGGGTTCAAATCCCACCTTGGGCATGGATGTTTGTAGCGGTTCGGAATATACTTTAAACCGTAGGACTCGGTCTAATTAGCCCTCGTGTGCAAAAAATGACCGTTGAGCGACAAACAAACCAAACCAAACAACTCAATCTAAAGCTTGCATATCGTAGGATGGGGTTCAATTTCCAATGCCGCATAAGACTCACCGAGTATATGCGATATACGCGCTCGTTAAATCTGTGAAATTGAAAGTCCTGTAGTCTGTCGTTGATTATTTACCATGGGTGCAAAAATCTGGAGAAAATTTCCTCCCAATTCAGATCAATGTTGAAATAGAGCGAGTGGATCCTCTGGTGATGCCATCTATCGGAGGATTTAAAGAGCAAAGTCGTACTTTCACCTTTGTGGTGCTCTGATTAAACGAAAGACACATCCTACTGACCTAAATTTGCATAGCCAAGCCATAACGAGATTGGCTTGTCCAAGTGTCATTAGTAACAACTTAGTGTACATACATAATATACGTATAAAATCTGTAAAATTGTAGTTACGTATACACATGTTTAGGTCTACAAATTTACAGATTTTGTCTTCTTCAAATCTTTTCAATAATTTCAAAACGTTTCTTAAAACCAAATATCAAGCCTATGAAATTATTTTTTTGAATATGCCTCTCCAAATAATTCGAATCTTCAAAAGGGTAATATCACAATAAAAAAATTATTATAGACATTTAAAACACTATTTTACGCATCAGTATTACACATTAAAATTTAAATTTTGATATCCGTATATTTACACTATTGTGTTGAAAAAAGTACTAGATTTGAATTCACGATTAAATATCCAAAGCCAAATTCTTAATCGAAAAACTTCAAGTCTGCTGCATTTTCAGAATTTGATCTGGATTTGTCGTATCGTACCCTGAGTACATAAATTCTTCCGCATAACGTCTAAGTTATATCCTGAGGAAAAGAACTGAATTGTTAAGACCAGGAACGTATTTTATTACTTCGACATATAGACCATTATTTAGTAAACTAGATTGATAAGCGCTACTTCAGGAGAAACTTCTACAGGGAAGCCTAAGGGTTAGGCTGAACTTTTGCCGCCTAATGATATTTGCCTAACTCTTGGCTCTAGGTAGATTCTAGAAGGCGGAAATGGAAAGAAGAGTATATAAAATCTCCCTTCTTATTTCCGGTTGGGACTTGAATATTTTACTTGCTTTGAGTATCTTAGTTCTGGTGAAATGTGTGAATCGGCAAATCAAATTCACAAAAATAATAAAAGGTAATGGGGAACTTATCGAATAAAGTTAAAGTTAAATCTATAACTTTGAATGAAAGAAATTTCATGCTACTTAGAGTCCAGTTTAAATTGCTTTTATCATGCAAGATTGAAAAGTTTTGAATCGGATTAAATGCATTTCTAAAGTAATGTAAATATGTGAGCAGAAATGTAGTATCATAAATTGAAAAATTATGTGCTTTTTTAATGTAATTACTATATTACATATTCTACTAATATCCAATTTTTATAAGTTGATTAGAGTTTCTATTTTCGAAAAATCTATAAAGAATACATAGACAATTTCTGTAATCGTTGTCATAAAACTGTTTTTGCATTTTTTATTAAGATTCATCATTCAAAGGTCTTTTTAGTTGTGTGTGTGTGTTCACTGAAGTTTTAGGACATTCTTCATTATACATATACAATAGCTCGTGAAAATGGCCCGTATTTTCATGAGTTATAATAGAATGTACATTGATGAAAACTAATTTTATTAATAATTATTAATAACATTTATTTTCGTTATAAAACCACAGCAGATATTTTAATATTAAATAATGTAAACTTGGTTTTTAGAAAAAAGTTGTAAAATTCATATTATAAAAGTCATCGTAAATATAAAATATATTCATTATCAATATAATAATGAGCAAATAATAAATAATTTATCAATCAGTATTTTATAAAATATCTTTCTGTAGTTAAAACAATTTTATAGACTTGGAATAGCTTTCTTGTTAGTCCAGCAACTCGTTTGTCCCAAACATGCTCACTTGGACTCATGTCTGGGAAACATGTCCTTGATTCCTTCCGCTGATTCTTCCTCCAAAACAGAAGTAACTCATCAAGTTAGCATTCATTGTCAGTATCTCAAACAACTTTAAATAGGATGCTTTCATGAACAAATACAGGATTGTTTTCAACTGCACTCGAGAGGAAGATATCCTAATTATAGGATGAAATGGAAAATGAGACACGTCAGAGAAAAGAATATTGCTCCATTCATTTCTCTATTAGTTTAGATGTTTTGTTGCCCACTCCCTGCGGGCACGATGGTGCCTTACTGTTAGCGTGACATACACCATTGGTCGGTGAACATGCAGCCCTATAGTATAAAAATGGTTATAATCAGTTTGAAACTAGTATCAGTACTCGAGAAAAAGCATCATTGAAGAATAGCATTCATATTTCGGTGTGTCCAAGCCGTTAGCATTAAATAACAGTCATCATTAGGCATTGATACATGTGTACGACCTTACCCTGATCTTCAACTTGCATTTCCAGTCTTCAAGAAACTATTCTAGATCCTGGATTTGTGAAACTCCAATGGCTTCTGCTACTTGGGTTTGTTCTTAGTCCACCTGTAACCGGCCAACAACTCTCCAAGCGTCTAATTTAGTAAAATGACATCGTTGAAATATTGTATTTATAGAAATAATTCGTTTACTGAATGTCGAGCATTTGTTCTCCTTTGTTTTACATTGAAATGAAATTTTAGTCTTTTTCTCTGCTGCTAAAACATCGTCACGGATATCAAACTCAAAATTTGCATATTGCAAAGTTTGAGAATGAGAAAATTTTTAATTTGTAACTCTTTCATTTTATGCAAAACAATTGTAAATATCGTTATTTTATAAAAGACTTACAATATCCTTTAACTGCTTTGAGCTTTCTCCTTGGATTTATTTTAACATTGATTTTGCAAGCGTAAAACTAGCTTTTCTATTTTTTACTTATAACGAAATTATTTTTCCGATCAAGATAAAACTTGAAAAGTCCTGAATAAAATTTCGTATTAAAATAAGTGGGGTAAAGTTTCCTTCTAAATTTCACAGAAATTTATAAAGAGCTCAAACGTGAGTTTTATTAAGAAGTTTTATTCATCTTTAGTTAAGCTAAGCCATCTTTGTTAGTTGTTTTTTTTTCCTACTCTTTATCAGGGGAAAATTTCTTTCTTAAAAAACTTAATAAATTTCTAAAATACAATACTTGATTAATTTAAATACTTAACAATATTTTGAATTGATTTGCCCTCATTGTTGTCAAAAAATATTTAAAAATCTCTTAAGGTGCTTACCATTTTTACAAATCATTTTAAAAATGAATAGGTGAAGAAGATAACCAAATATTATAAAGAAAATTATTAAATGTCCTCAAGACACAAAAATTGCAGAGCTAAGCTTGACATTAATTTAATATAAAAATATTAAAAAATGTATCGGTTCATGGTAACAGTTAACGTTTTTTCCTCTGATGCCATGTATATGCATATAATTCTTGTCTCAAGTTTGGATATTTCTATTCTATAAATGATACCTTTTAGTAATTCAGATCATACTAAGAAAAAGATAAAGTTTAAAAAATGAAAAATCTATATTTACGAAAAATGTTAAGATTATGAATCTAATTTAGCAGTTGGGAAATATAGCATTGCGTAATTTTGAAATTTATGTTGATTTTCTTTTAATAAATTAAATAAATCATGGAAAATTTTCAAATTAATATTTAGAAATACTTTGACAGGCACATTTTTTATATACACATTTTCTTTTTAATTGCTTAAAGTACACTATTTCATAATACAAAAATGTGAAATATTATTTATAATATAAAAATAGATCCGAATTTTTTCTTTTTAAAGATACTTTCTATAGCTAATGATAAGAAAAAATGCTATTTTTCTTATAAAAATTTCTTCTATAACATGCTAAAAACGCGAACTGTATCAATAAAAAGAAGCTTGAAGCATTTGATCTTCAATTATAGTTTATCATTTCCCGAATCCAAATTCCTAATCATCAATCACCTCAAGTCTGAAAATCAAACAATGGCTACAATTCAAATTTTTCAACTCAACTTTTTTTCCTTGAGAAATAAAACTTGAAAATTCCAGCAAGTTGTCCAAGTATCGGAAGACGACAGATTTCGGCGAGAGAACAAATCACTTCCTATTGGACGAACGCAGAGATGACTGGCAGATAAGTAAACGTTTATACTTTTTCTTTTTGCGCCAACCTTTTGGCGAGGGAATCCATCACCAAATGCCAATACGACGGGAAAAGTGATGAAGACACGACTAATGCGCGTGAACTGCCCATCGCTCACCATCCTAAGTATCGAATTCTTTTGGGTATTCGTGGCCTGCCTAGATATTGCCAGGGATTTAGGCCGCTTTTCTCCGGACGCTGCTTGATTAACGGCGCAGCGCCATAAAGTTCACGAAAGATTTTAATAGCTTCTTGCAGAGATTGTGATGAAGTGTGAATATGAATATTTCATAAAGTTTTGATTGGATAATGAATCATTACGGCCATAGTTCCCTTACTGAGAAGCTTATATGAATATTAAATTCATGCTGAAAATAGAAGTGATTTTTCAGTCGATTACATAAAATTTATTTCAAATAGGTATTTTTAATTTAATTTCTATTGTTAAGATGTTGATTTGATTTTAATATAGTTTAAACTTACATTGTTTCATACATCAATATATCACTTTAGTTTATCTAAATTTTATGTTTCTCATCTCATTAACATCGAGGCATTATAGAATTTCTTCAAAAATAAAACTGTATAATATTTAACTAGTTGTGCAAATATTTCTTTCCAAAACCCAACTGATCTTAGAATTTAACCCATTCTGCGCTATAACGGGTGAAGATGTTGGCAATCAATACATGCATGCCTCTGTAGCAGTGCATGTGAGTCCTAAACTATCCTTTAGATTAATGGGTATAAAATGCTCCCCCATCACCATGTGGCTCATAGTTTTGAACCAGAGTCAAGTGACGAAATCACACTTGAGTCCCTCCTCTTCCTGGACACCCACGGCATACCAGCGATAGAACTTTGGACGTCCCATATTAACGTGGACAGTCCCCAATCCACGGAGCTCCAGCAAACCAGTGAAGGAGGTTATGTGGTCACACTATCAATCACTGCCCGTGGCAAATAATACTTCAATTTGCAGATATTAACAGAAAACGGCGTGAAGCTACTGAGCCACTGGTGTTAGGCAACTTAGACAGTGAGGCCCCAGTAAGTGTGCCATCTTTTCCATCAAAAAATGGAAAGGGTAGAGGATCACACACAGGGGGAGAAAGGAACTTCCCAGCACAAATCAAAATTCGAGCCTATGCTTCGAAGTTAGGGACACTAGTCACTCAACCATAGGTCGACAATTATGCAAATATTAAAAATCACATATACTTTTGTATGCTATTGCAGTACAGTTTTGTCATAAATTTTAAATTTCCTGATAGTTTAACGAAGAATTTTTATGTCAGCTAGTTATCTTTTTGTATAAATATTAAATTAGAGTATTTCTTTATGATAAAGATCATTAAAATAGCTAGAAATTCTTTTTTTATGAAAATTTAAGCGAAATCATTAAATTTATTTTTATTCCATTTTGACACGAACCTTTATCCATCCAAGAGAATAAAGTGAAACTCTTACTTGAATGGTTAGACTTCCGAATTTGTTTTCAATAGTTTGTGGTTTGATTCTCTCACTGGATGAAAGTACTTGTAGTGATTTAGAATTGAATTTCATCTGTAGTTCCTTGTCAAAAATTAATCCTTATTTGCATAATGTAACTAAAGAATAACAAACAAAACAAAGATTATATATATAAAAAAAATATTTTTTAACTTGATGAGCAAACAATTTTCCTTTTAGTGTTTCAAGCACAATTCTAAAGTTGGACCTTTAATCTTTGCTTTTATTAACTTAAGTAGAATTCTTTCTTTAATTAATATTTTAATATTAAAATTTAGCTTTAATATATACGTTCTAAGAATAAACTAAAGCAAAATATTAACCAATATTCAAAATTAGCATAGTATTTAGAAAAAAAATGGCTTCCCAACCATTCTGTTTTTCACTCATTTCCAAATTTTAATTTTGCAAGTATTGCCTGCAATGAAATTAATATCATTTTAGAACATTGATTTTAACCAACAATTACATTCTGCAATTTTCCTTTTATCTCACTCCAACTTGGAAAGTTGTTATAAGAAACTTATTTTAACCAGTATAAGTCACCTCAAATTCCTATCTTCTCATCCAATAAGAACAGAGAGAGAGAAAAGTGTGAGGAAACAGAAAAAGAGTGTAAGATAGATAGAGGCGAGAAGAAGAAAAGGCAGGATAAAACCCTTGAGGCTGGACGAAGGTCCATTATTCATGGCCTTCTTGGCAGCACCCTGTCCAACTGTTTAACTCTCGCCACTCTAGTTAGAAGGGTTGCCAGAAAGTAGCCAAACGATGCCAGCTCATCTTGCACACTTGGAATTTAATTTTTGCGAATTTATCACGCAAGAATGGGTGATGCTATGGTTTCCTATAGTATAATTTTTTTCTGTCTAAGAATGAAACATTCACTTTCAGTAAATAAAGAAAACCAGTGGAAAGATTCATTGATTTAAATTCAAATCAAACTTTCAATCATTGTGAAAGAAATTGTTGTTTAACACAGTAACTTATGATTTCATGTGTCTCTTTTCAATTCATTTTATTCTGTGTGTTTTTTTTAAAAAAAAAAAAGATTCTAAACATACATTAACTTTTAAAAACATTTATATATAAAAAGTACTTTTAAAGGGCTTATAATAAGAATTACTGTATATATTTTTTTCATTCATTTTATAAGAGAATACCTATAACTTCTTTTAAATTGGAACATTTAATTTATGAAAATAGTTGTTGCAAAAGACTGTTGATATTATTTATTATCATTAATTTAATGAATTTATTTCATTGTGTATAAAAAAATCTTGTATTTTACTAAATAAATTTCGAATCTATTCAAAATCATCAAGATTTCTTTCTAATCACACATGCAAATAATCTGAGATTTTTGTGCTTTTCTTTGCTTTATATATTATGTTTTTTTATTAGTTTATTCAAGATTTTAAGTTTTGATAGCTCTTTAAGAAAACAATTCGAGTAATATAAACTTCCATATTTGCAAAATTTACATTCTACAATTATAAAACTAACCGTGAAATTTTAATCAAAGTAATTTTATAGTATTTATTCATAGATTTTATAAATATGTAGAGTTTTTAAATACTAAAATTACCATCATATATAATTGTTTTGCCAAATGGTTGGTCAAAAAATTTTATCTGGCAAGAACATCACAGACTTCAAACTTATCATTTTACGATAGAATGAAAAAGCATCAATCCAAAGTGTTTTAACATATTCAACACAACAGATATATGCTCCCTAAAAGATATTACAATCAAATGTAATTTATTCTTAGATAATGGATTATATATATATATTGTGCAAGAATACTCTCTAAAGTATATATAAATTTAAATTTAAAGTAAAAAAATAAGAAATGTAAGTATAAGATTTTTAATTTCTTAGAGAAAGAATGAAAAGTAAATATAAAATATTTATTTAATAATTCTTCCACATAAATAATATAACTTACAAAACTTACCTTAAATCTCTCCCTTCACACACACACACACAAATGAAATTCAAATCAAATGTTTGGTAAAGAAACTTTCCCTTAAAATGTCAATAAATAATAGCGTGATTAAATTATTAAAAGATGACAAATTGGTCATATTTCTGTCTCTGTTGATTCACGAAAATTGAATTTTGCAAGCAGGATAAGTATCATGCTGTCTTTAACATTTCAACAATATAAATTAAAAATAATCAAAATATATGAGATTAAAAATCAATAGGGCAAAAAATATAAAATGAAAATCTAGAATTATGAAAATAATTTAAAATTTGGCTCGGTTTTGATAAAGTAGGGTTATAAATGTTTTTGTAAATGAGAAAAGTGTACAAACTTTTCTCTCCTCCATTCCTTAATATCTGACAATGACTTAATCCCAGTTGTCATTACTTCACAATTGAACTTTTAGAAATGTATACAGTGACTATAACGTAATGTACATAGTGACTATAACGTAATGTACATAGTGACTATAACGTAATGTATACAGTGACTATAACGTAATGTATACAGTGACTATAGCGTAATGTATACAGTGACTATAACGTAATGTATACAGTGACTATAGCGTAATGTATACAGTGACTATAACGTAATGTATACAGTGACTATAACGTAATGTATACAGTGTCTATAACGTAATGTATACAGTGACTATAACGTAATGTATACAGTGACTATAACGTAATGTATACAGTGACTGTAGCATTAAAAGAAGGTTTGTTTGCCACAGTCGTGAAATCTCGATACATTTTATAAGGTTGTTATGGGCGTTGAATTTATTTCATTCTTTTTTTCAATCAGCTACTTAACACAAAATTATATCATTTAAAAGCCACTTAAAATATTGCGAATTTTACCTACTTCAGTTCATTAACTCTTAATAATTATATCGATCAACAGCAAATAGTTACATTTGATGTAAATATTATGATGTCCAGAGAAATTTTTAAGGATAACGCTACACATTTAGAATCACCACTCTTCATGTATTCTCTTGCGCTGTTTTCAGTATCCAGAACTGTACTTCAACTATCTTAGGGTACATATTTTTCTTGGAAGGACTGTAACTCTCTCACAGGTAGCAGCAATCAGCGCCTTAGAAACATTACCATAAATTAACAAAACTCTGGCGCTCACGCTCTCTCCACTCGGGCAGAACACCAAAAGGGGTGAAAATTAGATTTTCCAGACACTGAAGGTTTGAAATCACGTCATATGTTATAGGGAACGTCACTTTTATGTGTGCTCAATAAATTGGTCCCTTCAATTGAATTGTTTCGCCACTCCCGCCATGTTTGAGCATCAATTAAGAAGTGACTGCAAGCGGGGGAGGCCTTTCCAACTTATGGTGTTGTTTCAGTCCGGGAATTGTTTTAGTTTCCGAACTCCTATAAAATCAATGAAGCCCCCTCCCTATAAATTTAAGCCCTAATACGTTCAGGGATAGAAATTAAGTTTGTATATTTAACACAACAGAACAGTTCTTATATTTTTAGCAAATTTAATGAAACCAAATAGGCACGTAATTAAACAAATAAAGGTAGAATTTGTTTTCCATGTGAATCGTGTCAGATTAAGTCTTATAGAGACATTGCCAAAAGAAGCTTCTGAACTGGAAGAGGTGTTTTATGGAGTTGGAAAATTTATTTATATTTTTCATTGTATTCTACGGTCTGTAATCTAGTACAGCAAAGTAAGCGTTGAAACATGTATTTAGACTTAAAAGTGACGCAGCAGACTATTAGTAAAGTAGAGAAAGGGATTGATTAAGGATACGACAATAGTTACTTTCAACTGAATAAAATAAAATACGTATAATAAATTAGTTCATTAACTATATAATATGTATACATCTGTGTTATAATAAATTAAACCAAGTGTTGGAATTAACTTTTCAGCATTATGGAATTCAAAAGTGCTAAAACTAAAATTAATTTTAACTTTTTTTTAAATGCATAATTTATTACGATTTCGTACTCTTTTACTCATTAACAATTACAGGTTAAATGATTCAAAAACTTAAGTAACATTATAACTACTCTATTTTAAATAAAATAACAATAAATATGATCTATTTTTGAATAAATAATACTGATTATACGCTACTTTGCGATCAATGCTATTGATCTGAAAACTTCTGTGTCATTGATTGGCTATATACAATTTATGTATTTATTTTTAAGATCAAAAAACATTATTTGATCAATAACTTAAATAAATTTAAATATTTCATTTTTTTAAATTCTATAGCATTACAATAAAAAAGAAATTTTTTCCCCTTTTTAACAGTTATGAAGTTATGAACCATTAATAGTTTAGTGATAAATTGTTAACCCACTGCAAAACGAAATTAAGTTTTAACATATTATATATATATATATATATATATATATATATATATATATATATATATATATATATATTATATATATATATATATTATATATATATATATTATATATATATATATATTATATATATATATATATTATATATATATATTATATATATATATATATATATATTATATATATATATATATATTATATATATATATATATATTATATATATATATATATATATGAACTTAATAGAGTCTAAATATCATATATGCTCTTAGAAATATTTAAATTTTTATAACAAAATTTATAAAATAAATTTATAAAAAATATTTTTATTTAATTTTTTTACTCTTAAAGTTTAAAATTTGAGTCAAAATTTAGGTAATAAAATAAAATATGATACATCAAAATAAAATTAAAAGACAAAAATTTACGATTTTCCAGAATTTAAATTTAGACAATTCTTTCTATAAAAGATGTTGATTATTTGTTGTTAAAATGTTTGCATTTATATCTAGGAAACTACGCAATTTTTCATGTGTAATTAATGGAATGATTGTCAATAAATCATCATGAGTTTCACATTAGATGTGAGGTGTAATTAATCCAAACATAACTTTAACAACAATAATAATTTATCTAAGTTTATAACTTATTTCACAAAATATGGAAGCAATTTATGGTTTGAAAGATGACATATAGCCAACAAACTTTCATCGATTTCTCCTAAGCTTTTGGAGATAAACGATAAACTTAATTTTACTTCAGATAAATATTCAGTTTCTTAAAAGACAATCTTTGTCAAAAGCAATATTTCATGAATTATTTCATTGTTTGATTTATTGATTTAAGTGGAGTGTTTCTTTTTCGTTTTGAAATGAAACACACAAATTAAATAACACAACAATAACTTTATCATATTTATGAAACTCTAAAATAATTAAAAAATATGAATTTTATTCATCCATCTTAAATCTAATTTTCTCTTTTATTTTCACTTATCTCTAATAATGTTGTTAAAATGGATAGCTGGTATACTTGAGTTAAAATTCTTTAATATTTTGCAAAATTTACTAAATTTCAACGTTGATATGATACCATCATTTAAGTGCGTTAAAGCTTAATAATATTAACTATAAAGTTAATATCTAAAAGTAATTATATATATATATATATATATATATATATATATATATATATATATATATATATATATATATATATGCTTCAATTTCAAAAATTGCGCACAAGAATTATTTTTATAAATACCAAATTCCTACATTAGATCAAAATTTACATGTTTTATTCTCTCTCTCTCATGAAATTATTCAATTACTTACACCAATAACTATACTAAATAAAAATGTTAATATTTCAATCGTAGCAAGAAAAGAAACTTCAAAATAAAATTAACATCATCATATAAAATACCATAAAAGAGATATAAATGGAAAAATTATGATATAACTGCCTTTAATTCAACCCCCAGACGTAAAATTCAACGTCAAGTTATTGAGAAAATCACTTAAAACAGCAATAAATGTGATTTAAAATAATTCATTACTTGATGATGTTATGTCGAGAGAATGATGTGATTTAAAAGAATCCAATACAGAAGAAATATCATGAATCTGACAAACAACATTGAAGAATTGAGAATGTTGCTGAATTGAAAAGATACGTTATTTCAAGATTGTGAAATTCCTTTTTCAAGTAGAAAGAGAATATTATATAAAATCATCAACCAAGATAAGGTCCTCAATTTCTTACCATAGAAAATGATGATCAATATGTCCCGTTAACAGTTGATTGAGACAGAATAGGTAATTCAATTCACCTATAGAGATGGTGTGCTAATGGTTTGTATTCCATTGACTCCAAAGACATCAAGAGAACAGATGGTTTGTGATTTACCAATGGACGCATTGTTCGAGGACAATGCTTGTTTTATTGTTTGGAACTTAGAAATTGCACTCCTATAACAGTACAATTCCTACATGTGAAACAGTGTGATTTCTTCTAACGGATTTAAAGCATGCTAAATGCATTTTATCATTTTCAAACAATATGTTTCTTTCCATTTACCTGTAGCCAATTTTCTCAAAATTTTATTTTTTCCTAACTTTCCAAAACGAAATTTTTCAACAGTTTATTGCCTATCTTTTATCTTTATTGTGTTTCATCGCATGTGCAGTCTCCTTTTTATTTCATACGTAACTCTTTCTCAATTATGCTCTTGATTATTTTATAGGCATTCCTGCTTTTTCGAGAAGTGAGATTTTAATTAACCCGCACATATGTGTGAGTGTCTGTATAAAGCTACATATCTCCAAAAAGCAACGAAATAAAGAATTATATCAATGTGTTTATATTTGAAATTATTTTTTAAATAAATGGTGTATAAATTATCGGCTATTTTAACAAATTAATCTTTATTGAGAAAAAACTGTATCAGAAATTTATATATTTAGATTTTGCCTTCCTTATTGAAAGATAATGAACAGATCTACACACTTAATAATCATTCTGCTTGTGTCCAGCTCTTATTCAATCAATCTTAAATTGTCCATTACAAAAACATCTGAGTTTTTCATCTGTATGCATTTATAACATTTTCCAATAAATAATAATGCTCTATTATTGAGAATTAATGTAGATTAAAGTAACTTTTGCCATGAATATATGTACTTTTTGAATTATTATTTATCCAAAACATGAAACATAAGCATTGATATGATTTGTAATCGTTACACATTGGTTAATCTATAAAATATAAATCATAAAATTGAATATACTATTTATATCATTTCGAATTTCCTAAAATTCAATAAAGAATCTCAATTATTTTTTCAAAACACACTTTTATAAATATTTCATTGAAATTTTAAAATTGATTAAAAAGGAAAAATTAGTGTTGGAAATGACAAAGAGCTTACATATTTTCTTAGAATATCTACAATATCAGAATTCATCTCATTCTTTTTTTGACTATTGTTCTTTAATAAATTGTATATCGAAACCTAGAATAAAAATGAGCATGTAGTCGCGCGAGAGTGAGCATTATTTCATTCTTTGTCACAAAAATAAGTTATCTTTGGATAAAATCAATGAGGGAGGTATGTTTATATAATCAGCTTAAATGAGGATGGTAAATTTCATTGTTGCATTAGATACTATGCAAGTCTAGAAAAAAGGTTCTTCTAACAAATCTTTGGCCTAATCAGTGATCAGTCGAAATTGAATTCTTCACAATCACCTAATTTCAAGCCTGTCAGCTTCTGGATGGAAGTTACTTGAAAACACTCATGTTCCTTGCATCTTTTTCAAGAGAGGCTGAATTCAAATATTCAAATTATAGGGAATTCCTACAGTTTATTTTGACATGTTGCACGCTGCTGTAAGAGGTATTGGAAATCCCTTTAATAATTTTTATAGTGTGCTGGCCTTCATGTTAAATGTTTGTTATTGGTCGAATAAAAGATTGGAATGTACTGATGTCTTGTTTATAATGTATGCAGTCAACACCACCCACTGCCAGTGACTTTTTAACTAACATTTTGTTTGTCTTTTCTGCTAAAAAATTCGAATTCTACCTTACTTAATTTTCTCCAACTGCATCCTCAACATTATTTTTTTTATACACATATTTAAATTTTTTTGACTAACATTGTACATTGTGAAAAGCTTAAAAATTTATTTGAGTCAACACTTGAAAATTATATAAAATTTAGAAACAAAACAAAATTTATTAATTTATATGTATGTAATTGATAATAATATATTATAACATAAATAATGCTTATAAAATTTGAAATAGTATTCAAATAACAAAAATGTTCTCATAACACAAAGGCATGTTATATGGAAACAAACGAAAGCCGTGTTTGTCATAAAACAAAAACAAGAACGGCATTGCAATTGAAAACAACCCTCATATTGTAAGACAAAAGTTATTTTCAACGAAACACAAGCTGATTTTTTACTAGATCTAGGAAAACATCATTTCAAGTTTCCCCCAACTTCTTGGGTCTATGGAGACGTTCAGCCTGTCACTATCGGTTTCTGTTTCGATGATTTGATGCCCACCAAAACTTTCTCCCGGCCGCCATATCTTTCTGCAAAATTGATTCCGTTTTCATTCCACTCCCCCGCCGCCTCCAACTTGAAGTGAGGTGAATCCACTTTCAAGTGGAATGGACGTTCTACATCTAAGAAATATAGCGGAGGTTGACATTCACCCTTTCTCGGAAGCATATGAGATATGACGAAAGATAAACACGCTATATGGAAAAATATATTTGAGCCGGAAAATCTACGGCTTTCTAAAATAAAATCTATCGCTGTCGTAGGAAAATAAAAACCTAAGTAATGTTGCCAAGATATGAATTCGAAATTTCATATAAAATTATTTTTAGATCAGATGATTTTGTTTTAAATCTAGCTTTCTCTTGTAGACATGTTTTATAAGCTATTGAAATACTCCAATATTTCCTGTTACGTTGTTGTAAAATGAATAATTAAGCGAAATCTATTCATTTTTCTTTCAAATTAAGATTATAAAAAATTTAGGACCTTAATAACCTAATTGCTGTAACATAGGCTAAGTTTTATTTTTTATATTTGAAGACTCGTGATTAATTTTTTATAACTAAGAAAAATGTAAGGATATAACAATATATTATCATAAAATTTAGAAAAATGTGATTCCTTTATTCCCCAAATTATTTTAATCACGAAATATTATTTACTTTGATTTATACTTTCATGTAATCGGGCAAATATATATCAGCTCAACATATGTATATAAATTCAGAATTTTATAAATTCATACGAAACATTTCCGGAAAAGTCATGAAATATAGATATGCCATATTTCTGATATGAGATATTATATTTTGATTTTATAAATACATGAGAAGTAGGTATGTTTCTCCAAATTTTGCTAATGCATTTAATTCCTAACTTGATATTATTGTAAGCTTTGCAAATGAATAAACTTTACAGATTAAATAAGTGATGAAAAAAGAACTTTTGTGTTTCATTTTTAATAAATGCCACATTCTCACATATTCAAATCCAATTTTTTTGAAGAAGTAAGAATGTACGACTTATACAATAATAAAATCAAGAAATTAGTAATTTTCGCCTCCCACTCATATCTTAGAGAACAATGTCTCGTGTTAAGACTTTAGGGAAAACTCTTTTCAACAAGGAAAATTGAATTGAAGATTGTATTTTACAATATATATTTATATATATATATTCTGAATTTTTTCCCTAAGATATAATATATATATATATAATATTAATATAAAGCAAATAATATAAATATATATAAAGTAATAAATAAATACAATACAGAAAATACAATATAATATAATAGGAAATCTAGCTAGCGCAAAAGCAGCTAAAGAAAGATTTGCCAATATAAATAACATAAAACATGAAAAATAGGAAAATGGAAAAACACTAAAATACACTACTGGCCATTAAAATTGCTACACCAAGAAGGTGACATGCTACAGACGTGAAATTTATACGAAAAAATTAAGTTGCTGTGATATGCAAATGATTAGCTTTTCAGCGCATTCAGACACAGCAGGCGCCAGTAGCGACACCTACATTGTGTTTAAATGAGGAAATTGTTCAGCCGATTCCTCATACACAAATTCATTTGAACGTTGTTGCCTGGTAAAAGGCTGTTGTGATGCCTCGTGTAAAAAGAAGAAATGCGTACCAGCACGTTTCTGACTTTGATAAAGGTCGAATTGTAGCGTACTGGGATTGCGGGTTATCTTATCGCAGTATTGCTACTGGCGTCGGTCGAGATCCAATGACTGTTAGCAGAATATGGAATCGATGGGTTCAGGACGGTAATACGGAACGCCATGCGGGATCTCAACGGCCACTTATCACTAGCAGCCGAGAAGACAGGCATATTATCCGCATGGCCGTAATGGATCGTGCAACCACGTCCCGAGCAGTGAGTCAAGAAACGGGGTCGTTTGGAAGACAACAAGTGTCTGCACGAACATTTCGACGACGTTTGCAGCAGCATGGACTCTCAGCTCGGAGACCATAGCTGCGGCATCCCTTGACGCTGCGTCATAGACAAGAGCGCCTTCAATGGTATGATTAATGACGAACCTGGGCGCATGAATGGCGAGACGTCATCTTTACAGATGAATCCAGGTTCTGTGTACAGCATCATGATGGTCGCATCTGTGTTTGACAGCATCGTGGTGAACGCACACTGGCAGTGTGCATTTGTCATCGTCATACTGGCCCACCACTTGGCGTGATGGTATGGGGTGCCATTGGATACACGTCTCGGTCACCTCTTGTTCGCATTGACGGTGCTTTGAACAGAGCACGTTACATTTCTGGTGTGTTACGACCCGAGGCTCTACCCTTTATTCGAGCCCTGCGAAATCCTACGTTTCAGGAGGATAATGCCCGATCGCATGTTGCCTGTATTGTACGGACCTTCATTAATACGGAACATGTTCGGCTGTTGCCTTGGCCATCACGTTCTCCAGATCTTTCACCAATAAGAAACGTCTGGTCAATGGTTGCCGAACGACTGGCTCGTCACCAAACGCCAGTCACTACGGTTGATGAACTGTGGCATCGTGTTGAAACTGCATGGGCATCTGTAGCTGTACATGCAATCCAATCTCTGTAAGACTCAATGCCCAGGCGTATAACTGCTGTTGTTACTGCCAGAGGTGGTTGTTCTGGGTACCGATTTCTCAGGATCTATCCAGCCAAATTTTTTGAAAATTTAATTACTTGATATTTCTACTATAATAAATTTGTCCAATAAATATCATTTTGTTATCTGCATTTCTTCCTGGTGTAGCAATTTTAATGACCAGTTGTGTATATACGAGAGAAATGAAAAAAAGAAGGCATAGGGACCACGTCTTCATCAGGAGGGAGATGGCCAGCTATACAAAAAGAACACTCTTTTCTGACATGCTCGAAGAACAAAATTCATTTATTAGTATTTCTAATTTTCTGCATTTATATTTATTCAAATGTTTTACCGAAGTTCTTTAATACGAACACTCTTTGGGGGAATTGCTCGAAGATCTTTAGACATTTGTCCTTCGAGCATGTCAGAAAAGAGTGTTCTTCTTTTTGCATAGCTGGCCATCTCCCTCCTGATGAAGACGTGGTCCCTATGCCTTCTTCTTTTCATTTGTCTCGTATATATTTTAGTGTTTTTCCAATTTCCTATTTTTCATGTTTTATCTTATTTTTGAAATTTATTATTAATGTGTATGTGACTATGATAATAATTTGAAGTAAAATACCAGCTATTTTAAATATGCAGAATATCAATTATTGTTTTAGTAACTGTGCCTTTTGCTTACATATGGAAATAAACAGAGATGAAAATAAAACATGTTAAAAGAAATTTCCTTCGAATGGAGGGTCAGAATAGATATGCATATTTTTTTAAGATGAAGTAAATAGGATTAAGGGTGACATAGATTTACTGTTATATATTTAAAAAAATCTTTTATAAATTTATTTATTAATTTTTTAAATTAACAAAGTGGTAATCATATCTTCAATACATATTCGTAGATAAATATTTCGTATACGAAATGTTTTTTTTTATTTCATAGAACAACTCTTGCAAACATTTTGATGTATTAATATATAAGATCTCATGGTTGGAATCATAACACTCCTCAATCACCTAAAATCCGATAAAAAAATCAAAATTTTATACTTTAAAGAGGGGGTTATAAGGACATTTTAGAAGATTGGAAATGTCTTAACCAAACTTAATTTTCTAGAGGATACTATTGAAAACATTTTGATGCATTAATATTCAACATACCATGGTTGGAGTCGTAGCACTCCTCAAACTTGCAAACATTTTGATGTATTAATATAAAAGATCTCATGGTTGGAATCATAACACTCCTCAATTTCCTAAAATCCGAGAAAAAGCAAAATTTTATACTTTAAAGAGGGGGTTATAAGGACATTTTAGTAGAATAGAAATGTCTTGAACCAAACTGAATATTGTAGAGGACACTATTGAAAACATTTTGATGCATTAATATTCAATATACCATGGTTGGAGTCGTAGCACTCCTCAAACTTGCAAACATTTTGATGTATTAATATAAAAGATCTCATGGTTAGAATCATAACACACCTCAATTTCCTAAAATCCGATAAAAAAAAACAAAATTTTATACTTTAAAGAGGGGGTTATAAGGACATTTTAGTAGAATAGAAATGTCTTGAACCAAACTGAATATTGTAGAGGACACTATTGAAAACATTTTGATGCATTAATATTCAATATACCATGGTTGGAGTCGTAGCACTCCTCAATGTTTCTTATAAATTTATATTTTAAATATTCTTATGTAATTAATAAATTATACAAAATCCTATTTAATAGTTATCAGAAATTTTTGCATTCCAAGAAATACAAAATTTTATAAATACCTCTTTTATAAAATAGAAATTATTCATGTAATACGCGTTTACATTCATGTAATACATATTTATTTAAATAAAAAATGCAGCAGTTTTTTTCTTAAAAAATATTCCTACAACTGTGGAAATTCAAAATTCGTTATTAAATTGATTGTTGATTAAGTAGATAATCTGCTAAATTATTATAAAAGAGAAATTTAGTTTTTATATTAATTTGCTAATTACCTATGTAATATAAATATTTTATTTAAAATCTGTTTTTCATCTTATACTTTAAATTTTTCCTGTTCCCAAGGGTTTTTTTATTATTTTGACAATAATGTGAAATGAAACATTAAAATATTTTTCAAAAACATGGAAATAATATTTCTTGGCAGTAAATTTAATAAGAATGTTTTATGAACATATTAAAAGTTTTAATTAATTAAAATTTGAGAAGAATTTAATATTTTTATAAAAATAGGATATAATTAAAAATAATTAAAATCCATATCTTATTGAAACATAGTTGTTCTTTATTATATCTAGTACAAAATGTGAAAAATTTTATAAAAAAATATAATTTTTATCTCAGTTGGCGTTCAAGGTTTTATCCTTGTCAATTCTTAATACTTAATTATGAGATCATATTCGTTTCTTTTGAAAAAAGATGACACATTTTTGCATCACAATCTATTTAAAAATTTATTAGTCATTTCAGTTGTTTCTGATTTTTTAAACAGTTTTCCTTAATTTTGTTACTGTTATTGATCTTTAATTTATTATAAATTTTATTACTATGTTTTAATTAATCATTACCATTAATCTAAATTACATAATATAGTTTTTAAATTTTTAAATTGCCTCTTACATATTTATGAAAGTGAAATATTGATTTTAATGAAATTTTGGTTTTCTCAAATTAAAAATGTTTGCTTAGTAATAAGGAATTATATGTTATGAGAAAACATTATTCAAATTCATAAAAGTATATTTAAAAAAATGGAATTTATCAAATTGAAATGTATTAAGGAAATTTTGATTCTTTGAAATTCAAATTTTTATGTAATAACGAAATATGTAATGAGAAAACATTGTATTCTAAATTTTAAAAAAATGAAATCAGCATATATATACTTGTTTTTACAAGATCATTATCAGAAAATAACTTTAGATAAAAATTATTTTTATTTTTGAAAACAATATTAATAATATTGATTTGCTAATCTAATGAGATGCAGGTATATTTCTTCAGAATGATGCACAATCATTTAATTTGAATAAATATTTATAAAATTGAATTATTTAAATAGTTTAAAGAAAATGTGCTTTTTATCTATATTACTTCCAGTCAGCAAATAGATACTGTATTAAAATAAAAAGGCTTTTATAAAAAGGCTGAATTTAAATAAATTTATGACAAAATGCATTAAAGTGAAAAGATTACATTTATTTTAAGTTTTAAAATAAAAATCGTTTTAAAATTCATGTGATAGCGTCCATAAATAAATATAATAGAGTTTGCCAAAAATTAATAAAAATCAGTATCAGAATTGACTGTGATGTTGTTGTTCTCGTGTGCCAGCTAGGTTGGCAAATTGGGGTGTGCTGCTCCACTTTTCCATACTGATCCATATTTGGTGTGGAGTCCGACTGCTTCAGTACACACATGCCATAGGGACCCGTTTATAGGGTAGGCAACCATTCACACACAAGGAAAGGACAAAGACGGGATAAAGAGAGAGAAAGTACATTTATGCCTGAACCGGGATTCAAACCCAGGACCTTCCTATCTGTAGTCAGGCACACTGACACCTAGACAAGTTGGTCAGCAATTGACTACGATGGTAATAGGATTAACTTTAAAAATGTATTGGTATTGTTAAAATATATCTCCTTAAGTTATATTATAACATTGTAATTTGAAGAAATTTAATATAGAAAAGAATAAAATAGGATACTTTCAATAAAATGAATTCAATGAAAGAAAAAAAAGAGAATAGTATAGTGATAAGAAATGTAAAATTTAAATCTTAACTGAAAGGCAAGTAATTGTAATATTTACCAAAATATATTACATTATAATAGATAGTAAAATGCTTTTTAATATTGCATAGTTGTAGAACATCATAACGAGATTAATTAGAATGCTGAGTAGTAAATGGGGTAATAGTCCTCATTCTTCCCACACCTTTTGCTGTAACACATGATTAAACTTGAAAAGTGATTGCTATGACTTTTCAAGTTTAATCATATTACTTTTCCCAGATATTTTTCGACAGTGTTCTAAAAGAATGAGATCTTGCAATTTTGTAAGTCACGGCTTACAGCAAATGATATCTAAATACAATCACCGATAAGTTCAACTCTATATCGATTAACCGTATCAGAATCTTCTTAGAAATACATATTTTAGGTATTGATAATATTTATGTAATTTATTGTAATCAGTGTTTCTATCAAAAAATACATCAGCAGTTAATTTATAAGTATACATTTCAAAATAATATACACAAAGTAATAATTTTTCTTTATAACTGTCTGAACCAAGATTAATATACTTTTTTACAAATGCATTAATTGAACAATACAACTGCATATATTCTTTCATAATAATAAATGAAAATTGAAAATTTTATTCTGTTGATGCCAGAATGAGTGAAAACAATAAATACTCTTTGATCTCAATAAAAAATATCGCATAAAAAACGAAAAATATCTTATACTCTATGCACGTACACCTTGGTTAACTAATTTATTTGTGTCGCCAAATAATATCCTACGTTGTTACAACTCTAAAGCCAATTTGACTCTCCCTGTGACTGCAATGCTTTCGCTTCAAAGACGACCGGCTGTTAAAAATCCCTGTCTCCTTTATTACTTTACCTGAGCGAGGGGATTTTATACGCCTCAGTGAACGATCAGATACTCCCGGAACCTCGGATGCTAAAGGGAAAAAAGGGAATTTTTCTCCCTCCTGAAATTCGCTGGTGACGCAATTTGAAGCTGAAGGTGCAAAAATTTGTGTCTTTTTCGAATGGAAAATTCTTTCTTGTGGAAAACGAAATGCGTGCGCTTTTAAAAGTAGAGTGAAAGGGGTCGTGTGTAGATTAAATGGACACTTCAATGTAGAAATTATCTCCAAGAGGAATTTTGATGTTAATTTAAAGAATACAATCGCAGAAATGAAGTCAATACTAATTCATGTTTGTTTTCTGATATATAACTTTTTCATTTTTTAACTATTAAAAAATTTAAAAATGATGTGGTAATACAATAAGTATTCAGTTTGTTTATCGCTTTAATGTAAATTGTTTGGGTAAATTATTAAATTCGACCAAGTCCTGCAGTTTAATGCGTGTTCTAAAACATACAAGCATTCATGCCTGAAATTAGAATCGAACCCACGAACAGTTGAAAGGAAAGTTAAATCATTAGTCACTAAGCTGCAAGTTAAATATATTATAAATGCAATAGCTAAATGAATTTAAATTACATGTTATACAGTTTTGTTATTTTTACCAACAAATTAGCTCAACGCGTTCAAATAACCAAAAATTTATCAAGAAATGAGCTCTCGTGAGTAGAATGGTTAGTTTAATCCTAAAAATATCATTCTTAAAACCAGTAGTTTACAGTTTCAGTACCCAGCCCTTTTGAAGACCTGTAGGAAAAGAGAGCCTATGCACGTTAAACCTTTATTAGGTTCCTATGTCCAACCACAGTTATGATATACTGGAAAGTGATGGGTGCCCACTCAGGTGTCAACCCTGCCATTTGACATGATTCAAAATTATGTAGTGGTTGGCTACTTTTAACAGATTCTGGCATTAAATTAGGTAGCTGGAAACACATGGAAAACAATAGAACTCTGAAAATACTATGTTTTATGTATTTTGATTTTAATTTTATTTAAAAGGTAATCGAATCTAAAATGATGTATCCTTTTAAGTTTACAGAAATAAAATTCAGTGAGTAAAAATAAGTAAAAACTGAATGAAAGTTGTCACTGGGGTTCCATGTCTAGTAAGTTATGAATACATATGCAAATGAAATGTGCTAGCTTACAGTTGATGTTTTAGCACTTTATTTTAGTAAGTTAACCAAACTTAATTGTAGCTTACGGAGCTAACAAAAAATAAGTAAACATCATTTCAAATTTGTTAAATATAATTTTTAGTTTATTTTCTGCTTTTAAATGCTAAAAAAAGTCAATCTGTGGTTTGGGTACCCCTTTCTCGCCAAATGGACAATAGACGCGCAAAGCGTGGTAGCCCTGCCAATTTCATCCTAAATGCAATCCTTGTGGCAATTCTGTCATTTTTGTTATACAATTATATGTGTATTTTTTGCTATACAATTCGTAAAAAAATCATTGTTTTTGTTTTCGTTGCCATACCAAAGGTAAAATTCGTTAAGAACACGGGTCTCGGTTTCGTCGCCATAGAAACACCATATTTGCGCAGTGTTTCTCGGAGCTCCGCGAGACATCACGCAAAATCGCGCCTGTTGGCGACTTTTTGAAAATGCGCCAATCAGGGGACCCAAAGCACATTTTCACCCTAAAAAATTACCTTAGAATTTTGATTTTTATATTCTTATAGATATATTGCGTTTCTATGAATATTTAAATTTCAATGCAAGAAACTATGATCTAAGAAAATCCTTTCTTAATGATAACCATAAACTTAGGCCAAATATAAATTATAAAATAATCTATATTTTCGATTTCGATTATTTGAATTTTTATCCTAATTGGTGTTTACTTTTTATCTCAGCGTTAAGTCTTGAACATTTTTGAAGTGTGTAATAAATTCAATGAAAATTGCCCATTTAAAGAGTTCTTGAATACCAATGAGAAATTTCAAATATAGAATATTATTTAATATGACTGACTTGAAATGGTGCAAGATTAAATTCTAAAAATTTTGATTAGCTTTTCCCGATATTTATCAATTGATAATAAAAAAGATACTTCTCAATACCTCTAGCATATAGTTTATAATCAGTTGAAACTGATAATTTGAAAAACTTTAAATTAGCATTCATTTCTTAAAGCTCAAACATGTTTTTGTAAAAATATTCAAATTTTGTGGAGTTTTTATTTGTATTATAATCGATGTATTGTTTGCAATTCTTGTATCCCCTTCTATTTTGTCCCTTCGCTTATTGTATTTAGTGCAGTTATATAGATGTTAGAATTCTTTATACTAAAGAATCTATTTCTACATACTAAAGAATCTATTTGGCAAATACCATGATCAAGTTTCTCTATGTAAGCCAATACGATTTAAATTTTATTTAAAAGTTGTAATAATCTTCAACATTTTATTTTATTTTACCATACATAAACCAATGATCATGAATAAAAAAAATTTCTCTTTCCTATTTCTTTATTTTGTATTCTTTCAAGATCTATCTATCGAAATACATTTCTATTTCAGTATTAAGATACTAAAATCACATAAATGTCAAGAATTTTTAGTACTCGTGATGAGATTTTTATATTACTTAATTATATTTTTTACCATTTTCCCAAAATCCTGAATACTTATTACATAAAGGTGATGGGTTAAATCATGTTATAATGAACTTATATTTCAGTGTCAGGGAATATGAAAGTTAAAATAATATTTATAAAATGTTAATAAATAATATTATAAAATAAAAGAGTTTGGTATTTTTGAGATCAAAAATTCCAAGATTAATACGAGAAGTATGAATCTTTAAAAGCATCCTAAACTTTGTAATTTTTTATTATTCATTCAAATGTTTCGCATTTGATTAAAGCCTAGTTACCATTGTAACTCTAACAAAAATAATTTAATTGTCATTCAAGGAAAATAGCGATTAATTTTATTAAATTACTTTGTAATGTTCTGTAATGTATGTGTTTCCTAATAGAGATTTGCCGCAAAAATATCATAAAAAAATTTAATATTTCGGTGTTAGGTGGTTCAAAAAAAATTTTTTTAATTATATGTTTAAAAAAACATTTTAGCATCTGAATCTAAAATTAAAACATAGTAATCTAAAATTAAACGTATTCAATTAAAAGGAATAAAAATGTTTCAGGTTTTATACTGAATTTTATGTGTGTCCTTTCAAAATTTATCCTTTCAATTTTTAGAAATATTTTACTATAATGTTAGTTATTTAATTGTGTTATAATGTTAGTTATTTAATTTAGTAACAGTGTGGAAATTTTAAGACTTTTTATTATGAATAATTACTATGAAATGTGAAATAAATTTTGACATTTTAACTTTTATAAAAATATAAATAAGGAAATTTCGTGATATTTAATTACCAAAACATCTCTTAGGTATTTATGATTTTGTGGATTCAAATGATTCAAAAGCATTAAATGATTCATGCGTTTTCATTAATTCCCGTTTATTTTTTAGGACTTTGAGAGACTCCTGAATAATTTAGGAGTCAAAAGTTTCTAGATATTTAGCTGACTGAAAAACATTTTATGATTCATGTATTTTGAAAACTTTTACAAAATTCAAAATGTTTTAAGACTTTGAAATTTGAAGACATTTATATTATTCAATGATTTTTCAGGATTCGAAATAGTTGAAAAATTCTTAGGAATTACGAATGTTTTAGGATTTGAAATTTTACATACATTTTCAAGTGACTCAGAATATTCCAAATTTCTAAAGTGATAAGAAAATTTTATGTTATGATAAAAGTTATGTTCAATTTATCTTTAGTAAGAGTGATTATTACTCATATTAAAGATGAATATATATGAGACTATTGCTCATACTAAAGATGAATATATATGAGATTATTGCTCATACTAAAGATGAATATATATGAGATTATTGCTCATACTAAAGATGAATATATATGAGATTATTGCTCATACTAAAGATGAATATATATGAGATTATTGCTCATATTAAAGATGAATATATATGAGATTATTGCTCATATTAAAGATGAAAATATATGTGATAATTGCTCATACAAAAGATGAATATATATGAGATTATTGCTCATACTAAAGATGAATATATAAGCAATTATTTTTTTATACTACTGATTATATTCAAATATTTTCTTAATATGCTTTCTACTATATATGAAAAATATTTACACATAATAATGCACTTATTAATTTTTAAATTTATTATACTTTTATCCAGGGAATTATGCGAGACTTTTACCCCATTTTAGTTTTATCACTTCAGAACACATAGGAGGTAATGTTATTACAGCAAATGTTTCTTTAAAGTTAGACTGTTAAAAGTGTACATCTGGAACATTTTATCCCGAAATTACCTCCTAAATATGTTGCTCTTCCCTCGCATTTCATCTATTTCTTAGCCTCAGCTTCCGAAATGGACGGTGGGGAGATCATTCCGTGTTTAACTTCCCTCCCTTTCCCTACCCTAAAGTATTCTTAATTAATTTATAACGCATCAGATAACACAAGATGCCGAAAAGAAGAGGTAAATGATAACGCGCGTAAAACTTTTCGCAATGAATTCTTCCTCGCGCACTCACTGCAATTCCCGTTTCCTGAAAAGGGAAAACGAGAGGGAAAAAGAATGGGCATAAAAGGAAACAGGGGAAATGTTCCATTCTGCCCTGAAGACAAAGACGGGGAAATGTAACGAACTTACTGCTGAGTGGATGATATGGGCTATTCCTTCATCTGATTATGTAAATTGTACAGGTGAAGTTTGTGGATTTGAATTCGACACGGATGGCTTTTCAGATGTCTTTAAGATACTGCCTTTCTTAAATCGATCTGCTTCAGTAATTAACACCGAAGAAATGAGATTTCTACTTTGCCGCAAGAGATAATTTTTTATTTATTTTAAGGAATGATAAGAATATATAAATTATATAAGCCATAAATATAATATCAAAGTGCTCACTGTTACTAATTAGGTTTACATAAATATGGAAAAAATAAATAAAAACAACCATGGATATAATACTAATAAATTAAAATAATTTTTTTAATTCTTGTTAAGCTTTTTGATAGTAATCAAAATTTTAGAATTAATACCAATAAAACATTATTAGAATTCTCCATGTTTGCCAAATGCTCTTTCAAAAAGAAAAAAATTGCTTTTAGGAAAATATTGTAAAAGTAAACATACATCAATATCAAAATAACACAAAAAAGTTGTAAGTAAAACAGAATAACATTCTCAATTCTGGTGGTGTATTTTATTGCATTAAATCAATCACTAATACTGCATTTTCACAGTTATTTATCTTATATAAATATAATAAAAAATATTTTCCTTTGACAATCTATAATGTGATATGTTTATCGATACTATAAGCATTCTATTGTAATAATATCTTACGATAAATGTGAAAACAAAATATTAGGAACTGAAAACCCAGTTATATCTCTTTTTTTTTCTCTGGAAATGGAACCAAAAAAATAAAAAGCAAAGAATAAATACAATAATTAAGTATAACTTTGGTGAGCACGTTTAAAATTTCATTAGATTAGTTGCGTCGCACTTGTGAGAGAATAGAACTAATGACACATATTCGGTAAAAATATCATGTTATATATATATATATATATAACTGAATTTATCTCATCATCCAATTGCCTATCACTTAATGATGAGGTGGTATGCTAAAGAACTAATTTCAACTTTTGTCAAATAATTAAAGCATGTTTTGAATGCATGTTTTCATGTACCGATACATATTCAGTACTTTATTATCTCATGAACTTAGCTTTTGTTCAATGCAAATAACCAGATAAATCACTGTCATATTTATCAATGTTTTGGGATATACTTCATCCATGAATCTGTCACTCTTGGGAATCTAAAGGTGTGCGTTTGATCCTGAACAAGCTAAAGAGAATCATACTTATAAAGTTCATGCTCAATAACAATTCCATGCCTCATGCCTCTCTGACAGTGGTTGTGGAGAAATGAATTCAACTTTGGATACTTTATTTTCTGCTATGCCTTGTAATATATATACTACTGTCCATTAAAATTGCTACACCAGGAATAAATGCAGATAACAAAATGACATTTATCGGACAAATATATTATACTAGAAATAACAAAAGATTAAATTTTCAAAAAATTTCGCTGGATAGATCCTGAGAAATCAGTACCCAGAGCAACCACCTCTGGCAGTAATAAAAGCAGTTATACGCCTGGGCATTGAGTCAAGCAGAGATTGAATTGCATGTACAGCTACAGATGCCCATGCAGCTTCAACACGATGCCACAGTTCATCAACCGTAGTGACTGGCGTAAAAGACGAGCCAGTCCCTCGGCAACCATTGACCAGACGTTTTCTATTGGTGAAAGATCTAGAGAACTTGCTGGCCAGGGAGCAGCCGAACATGTTCCGTATCAAGGAAGGTCCGTACAATATCGGTAACATGCGGTCGGGCATTATCCTGCTGAAACGAAGGGTTTCGCAGGGCTCGAATAAAGGGTAGAGCCACTGGTCGTAACACACCAGAAATGTAACGTGCACTGTTTAAAGCACCATCAATGCGAACAAGAGGTGACCGAAACGTGTATCCAATGGCACCCCATACCATCATGTCAGGTGATGGGCCAGTATGACGATGAAGAATGCACAGTGTGCGTTCACCACGATACCGCCAAACACGGATGTTGTTTGATGCTGTACACAGAACCTGGATTCATCTGAAAAGATGACGTCTCGCCATTCATGCGCCCAGGCTCGTCATTGATCACACCATTGAAGGCGCTCTTGTCTATGACGCAGCGTCAAGGGATGCCGCAGCTATGGTCTCCGAGCTGAGAGTCCATGCTGCTGCAAACGTCGTCGAAATGTTCGTGCAGACACTTGTTGTCTTCCAAACGACCCCGTTTCTTGACTCACTGCTCGGGACGTGGTTGCACGATCCATTACGGCCATGCGGATAATATGCCTGTCTTCTCGGCTGCTAGTGATAAGTGGCCGTTGAGATCCCGCATGGCGTTCCGTATTACCGTCCTGAACCCATCCATTCCATATTCTGCTAACAGTCATTGGATCTCGACCGACGCGAGCAGCAATACTGCGATAAGATAAACTGCAATCCAGGTACGCTACAATTCGACCTTTATAAAAGTCAGAAACGTGCTGGTACGCATTTCTCCTTCTTACACGAGATATCACAACAACTTTTCACCAGGCAACAACGTTCAAATGCAATTTGTGTATGAGGAACTGGCTGAACAATTTCCTCATTTAAGCACAATATAAGTGTCGCTACTGGCGTCTGCTTTGTCTGAATGCGCTGAAAAGCTAATCATTTGCATATCACAGCACCTTCTTCCTTTCGTATAAATTTCACGTCTGTAGCATGTCACCTTCTTGGTGTAGCAATTTTAAAGGCCAGTAGTATATATATATATATATATATATATATCCAAAAAGTAACTACAAACTGTTTTTCTTTGTGAAATTTAGACTGCAAACTGATCATAATATTATAGTCGAGATATATACTGTTGGAAAAAAATTGGACACCATGTTTTTTATCAAATATGAGAAGAATTTTGAAATTTTACAAAATAATCTTATTGCAAAACTTTTAAAAACTTATTTACAATCAGATATCTATATATGTAATATAAAATAAAAAAAAAACTACTTACATATATTATAAGTAAAAATTAACTTCGTTCACATCATACTGTGAAAAAAGTAGGGCAGTTTTAAATAAGGAAAATAAAAGTCATGCTAATAAGGAATTATTTTGTTATTTGCTTTAACTATTTCAAAGACGCTATTTGCCATTGAATAGTATAAATCTTGAATTTTGGTTTGACATAAATTGTCCAAAACACAAATCAAAGCTTCTCGTAGTTCGATCAAAGATTCACAATGCTCACCTCGGGCTTAAACAAGCCGAATATTGCAGTCTGTACTTTTAGCAGGCTATGGTAAAACCGAACATTATTTCTTTCAAACCAATTTTTAACACCATTGGCCGTTTAAATTGATGCTTCATATTGCTGAAATATCTAATTTTCTCCGCCTAGCTCAGTGCCATAGAAAAGAAGCTCTGAATTTAAAATTTATATGTCATCAGTATATTTCTGTCTTTCATCCAGAAATACTATATTGGTCTTTCCAACGTAGTTAATTGATATCCAAACCATTAAGTTGCCTCCACTTATCTGTCAGGTTAAATAAGTTTCTTCTTGTGTACCCAAACAGTGCCAATAATATTGACAACCATTTGGGCAATCTAAATTGAATTGTTTAATCAGAAAAAAATTACTGAATTTCATTCGGAATTCACAAAGACATGTGTTCTTTGATCCACTGTTGCCGGTGCTCAATGTGCATTTCGCTCCAGTTAGGATGGTGCTCTATTTTCTTAAATAGGAACGTATACGATCTTTTTATGTAATAATAAAGTGTTCTTCTGTTTACATGTTTACATTTCACAGATAAATGTGATTGTGCTTATCTAATGCCTTCACGCGTTTTTTAAAGTTCTGTAAAGAGTTTTCCTGCCTATCTTTACTTTCCTCTGACTCCTTAGATTTTTCAAGAAGCTAGAAACAAGATTAGAACTGATGTGTACGTGCTTTTTCAAATTTTTCTTAGACTTTTGCCCATATCTTTACATGCCCCAATTTGGCCTTTTTGAAATTCCCTTAAAGGTTTCTCCCAAAGCCTTTTAACTGTACAAAAATTGAGGTTTTTTTTTTTTCAACAAATATATCTTTTGAATGAAAGACAGTTTAAAAGAACAATGTTTTCAACATATTAAACTGCTACAGATTCCAATATGAGAATATTTTCTTAAAGGTGTCCTACTTTTTTCATAGGCCAAAAATCCTTAAATAATATTTTATAATATTTTTTTAGTTATAAATAAAACTCATTCCCTGAAAATGAAAAAAAATTAGCTTAATAAAAAAATTAAAATTGCGCTAAAATGTAAAGCATAATTTTTAAAATATGACTGTCCTACTTTATTCCAGCAGTGTATGAAAGTGGCTCATGCAGTACATAACGAGAAAACAATTATTGGTACTCGTAGTAAAATTTGGTAGTTAACTGTTCCATTTTAAAAATTAAATGAACATGTGAATAAAATCAGTTAAAAAGTTGCAAGGCATTACCTATTTAATACCAATTGGTAACTAACAGACTGAAATTCATAGAAAAGAACACATTCAGAGTTATTTCATTGTACTCGGCTCTCACACAACACATTTATATCACGAAATACTAAAACATGAGCAACTAATTGTCACTGAGCATATCTCTCACCAGTTCCCAATATTTTTACTTTAGTTACAATACTTATCTCACATATACTATCAATAGTTTCCAATAAACTGCTAAGTCTACTTCATTTCGTTTCTTCCTGTGTAGATTATACCTACTTTCTTATACTTCGAATTCTTTTTTTATGACCAAGCTGTAACGGTTCTAAAATTAGAGGATAAAATGAATTTTTTGAATAGATACTTTTCACATATAACAAAAATGTAATTAGTATTTTATTAAAGGAAATGTATTACTTATTCTTAAAGTATTCCTATCGTGTTTGCCTTAAAGAGTTACTATAGAAGTATGATAAAATACAACGAATGAATTTTTTAATTTTTCAAAAACAATTTTAAAATGTCATCTCTAATGTGTCACTTTTCTATATTAAAAAATTGTTATCATGCACCAAAACGCCAAAATAAAGTTTTTTTTTCTTTTACATTAATACAACTCCAATTTTTAACTTAACATGAAAGCATCTTCATGCCAGTGACCGAAAGCTGTAATCTTTTCCAGGAAATTTTTTTTGTATACTTTCCCAATTTAAGCTCCAGAAGAGCCATCTAAAAACGTCAATGTAAAATAAAGAACAGGGGAAAAAATATTCACCAAGTAGCAACGTCCCGGAAGATGTAACGTGAAAAATCAAATTTTGAAATCTCTTTGAGAATTTCTAAGCCTTTAATCTCGCAATTTGCAGGCGACTTTGAGCCTTTTGTTTTCGAGGCCCATCCTAATTATGGAGGCTCGGCTGTGAGGTTGAAGATAAATAGATGCGGGCTTTCTTGCCCGGAAACAAAGAACAGTGCCCGGATATTCCAGAAGAGGGGAAGGAAGATCTTTCCATATTCCAGGATTACTCACAAATACTAAATCTAAAAGCCAACGTATATTTTCATAATCCTTACATTTCGCCAGTCATAATTTCTTTAGTTGTAAAAAAATAGGAGTCGGATAATTGTATAGAAGGTGTTGCATAAAATGTAGAAATATTTTTCAACTATGAATAATAAATGATCAAGTGAAACTTTGATTTGATTTAAGACATATTTTATATTAAAAAAATGCAGAAATGCATTTGAAAATTTGTCATGCAGGTAGCATTTTCTGATGACTCATTAATAATTTCTTACTCTAGGAAGTTTTTTTCAGGATTGATCTGAAAATCTTTTAGGATGAAACTCTTATTCTTATGAAAGTAATATTAACTTTCAATTAATATAGTGCTACATCTCCAAATGTGGTATGGATATTCAATCCTTTTTATAAGCCTTGAATTAATTTATAATTTTATTTTGATATAGAGAAACAATTTCAGTAATATTTAAAATTATACTAACAATTTATATCACAAAACATTTCAGACTATTAATAAACTAAATAAGGAACAAATCCTAAAATTAGCTTCCTATTTGAAATGATCTGTCTCATACATATAAATAAATTCATTCTTGCTTTACTTTATTACTTGAAAAAAAATTATCTGATTAAGTATTAAATAATTTATTTCTGAAATGTGTTGCACATTCACTGTGATAAACTATACAACTTATCTTGTGCATATAGAAAATCTTAACGTATTCCACTTGAAATAATTAACGATAATAATTTTCTATTTTGATTAACATTTGTTAATTACAATTGTTGTGCCAGACTCTCTTGGTAGAAAACTTGCTTCAAACTATCAGATAAAGTATGGTTATTGATTTGTACCAATCAAATTTCTAAAAACTTTAAGTTTCTTTCGTAACTGTATCGAAAATCAATTAATTGTATTTTAAAGTCTAATTTTAAATTAGTTCTTAGATTTCAATTTTTAAAATACTTCATGAGAACTTGGAGAGAGAAGTGGTTTCCTGATTAGTTAAGGTAACATTCTTATTATCGAAAGGTAGAAAGCTTAAATCCCAACTTAACCGAAAATCCGTCGTGTTATCTAAATTTGTCTGGGGCACGTTAAAAAGGCAATGATCACTTTGTTCTCTTTCTGAAATGATATCTTTGAAGGTTGCAGGTAGAGTTGTGAGGGTCTTCTGCTTGGTTCCTTGTTCAAAACGAGGCTCCACACGGCTGCTTCTATCTAACCGGAGAGCCCAACTCAGGGCTAGGTACAGGGAAGATTACTGGTGAAACAACAACTAGAGTTTGGAAAAATACTTGATTCTGGGCCCTTTTTAACCGAAATAGAAGCATTTTAATAACAAATCTAAATATTTAATAAAACTGAAGTCTGAAACTGAACTTCTGTATAAATAAACTGTTATTATTTATAATAGTTTCACCAATTATTCTAGGAAACAATTTTATAAAGAACATGAAATTGCTGCCTTATTTAGGGCTTATAATTTTAAATAAAGTGTATCTTTAAAGTATATATATTAAGCTACTAATTACTTTAATAATATTTATAATAAAGGATTCATTAAGTAATTTCTTTTAACTGCATTTTAGAAGAGCAATTTTGGTTATGTTCACTTACAGTTCTTTACACTCGTAAAGGAAATTTTAAATAAAATGTTGCTGCACTTAAAATGTACGTGCTCTCGCATATTGTAAACTAACTAACAAGAACATGAACAGCAAGTATTAAACAAGCTTGAAGCACATGAGAACCACGATTTATATCCCCAAACCTTCTACGCCGCATAAGAGCGTTTTATGATTTCCTCCGTACTTAGATTTAAAGTTTATTACTTAATGAGTTATAGTTATGATGATCTAATTTGTGAATGCAAATATGCTTTGTAATAAACCAGAAAGTTTTATCTCTGCATTTACCTCGATAAATCACGACCTTACAAAGGATTAATGAAGACTTATGAGAGAGAGAGAGAGAGAAAGAGAGCTTTGCTTTTATGTTATTGGAGAGGGAAGATCCAGCTTAATTATTCTCAACATACCCGTGCGGTCTCGTCAACTGTAATTTACGCTCCCAACCGTTTTATGGCTTTAGAAAGAAAAGAATATAAATCATCGCCGAAATTGTTCCCTTTTCCTCTTTTTTCCTCTCCTTCTCCATATTCACATCAATTGAAGCCAAGAAAAACAGAAAGATGGATAGAACAACATTAAAGAAAATGTACTTGAATATCATAACATCTAATAAATTTTGCCATAAATTGTAATTTGCATTAAGTGTGATAGTTGTTAGAGTTTCCATTATCTACTAAAACTGGTATTATTTGTATGTAAATAGTATAATCCCGTTCAAATTAATACATTAATTCTATGAAACGTATCTGCTAATTAAAACAGAGTTTTTTACAACTTATAAGTGGGAGGAAATTTGGCAGAAAAAAAAACATTTGAACTATTGCATTTTCAAAAAAAGAAAGAGAGTGAGATTCTATTCAATGTGTTTAGTTATAAATGTCAACGTGGATACGTAAAGCATTTTAACTAAAATTGATATACATTTACTAAAATGTTTTTAAAACTTATATCCGTTTGATTTAATTACAAATTATATTTAAATAAAAAGCTGCCTGATCTTGGTCATTTCTAGATGATTAGCTTTTGATAAGATTTGGCAATGCATATGAATATTCAAAATATTTTCTCGATAAATTGTGTTTTCCCTGATTCTTTGTTAAATGTGTTTATAAATTGGGGTATTATGTAATTAAGAATTTCTGGATTTCACCTTAAATGACACAAAAACTTAATCCCAAAGTGTATGAAAAGTATTCACAGAAAATTAGATTGTTGCTGAGTTATTTTAACATCAAAAGCGGATTGTTTCCTGAAAGGACTTTTCACACGATCCATCAGGCATGCTCGTGTATTGCGTGGGAAGATAGTTGAAGGATTCTAAAATGTGCATCCACCCCATCGAATGTGCACATAAATAGTAGAAAATGCCACGTGATGGATAATATAATAATTAAACACTATGGTAAGATTTTTACCATACAGTTTCATGGTGTGGGATTTTCTAGAAGAGATTATTGATGATGATTTAATTTGCATATTTGATGGCATTACTCCGATGCATTTATCATGATTTAATATATCAACTGAAAATATCAATTTAATAATGTAATAAGATGAATAGAGAAATAATTTAACTGAATAAATTTTTTACTGATATCATTAACTAAATTTGGAAGATTATTTAAATTTAGTTAATGGTTTAAAAGTTATATAATTATTATACTATGCGCTATATAATTATTAAATTTTTAAAATAAAAAGAATGAAAACCACATAATTATAATTTGCATCTTACACCTATCAGTGACAATTTTTCTAAAGAATTTTAAGGTCAAGAACATATTAATATCTTTCGGTGGGGCTTTTCTTAAATGGTAGATCATATTCAAGTGTGGCAAAGAGGATACTGAAGAAACTTCGAAATTTTTACTCAACCAATGAGTGTTAAAAAAAGCAGTATCAACTTCTCATTTGAAAATAGTGATTAAATTTGTGAACCTGGCCTTTTTCTCTCTTAAAATACTCACATTAACACAAAATGCAATTTATTTAATGTTTTCCTGATTATTTTCATAATTAAAAAAATAAACATAAAAATTCTCCTGGTCAACAATTTAATTCCATATTAATTATTTGCTCTAGTTTAAGTTAGTTACATATTACTTTTTTACACTAATCTTTTCTGTGGTCCTTTGCAATTGTTTTAATTTATTTTTATTTTTTATTCATACGATACTTTGTATTATACGTTTTAGGTAAATATGAGAGATATTATTTATTATAATTTTCCCTTGTTACATTTAATGAACAAAATTCTCTTCTTAAGAATATATATATATTTCTCTAGGACTATAGTAAAATTCAAAAAGACTTCTGCTTAAAACAATTTCTAAAATGTATATGTGTTTATTAATTTTTCCTATGTTCTGTATTTCCTTTTTGTGCATATTCCTGCAGATATTAAATTAACAATCATAAAAAATTTCATAATTTTCAGTGCTTTCCTAAAATTTATTTCTATGTTTATACACACACACACACACACACACACACACACACACACACACACACACACATATATATATATATATATATATATATATATATATATATATTTGTATTTTTTCTTTTCTTAAAACCAAAATGTCTCAATTTATTACACTGATCATTTCATTCAAGTTGATTTACATTTTTCTATTAAGTCATTGTATTTTGAAACATTGTGATGATTTATTTAAAAATATGTAAATAATTAGTGAGTTTTATTGTTTTGTGCAGAATTTATTAGTTCTTTCATTTGATTTGAATGTAGTACCAAGAGCTATTTTTTACGATACAGTCATCAGGAGTATGAAGTTTATAAAAATCAAATATGTCAAAGATATTTTGATCATTGATTTTGAACTATTTTTAATGGTACATTTTCGAAACCGATCAGGTGTACCGCATTGGTAAAGAAATAGCTTTTGGTACAATACAATCTGAATTTATTAAATAGAAGTGAAAAACATAAGAGTATAGAATACATTAATATATTACATTTTTTAAGGGGTAAAATCTAGTTCACTGATTTTATGTGGACAATCTACATTTGTCAGTAAACGTATACAAGTATAGATTATACTTTAATTTATGTAGATAAAAGCCTTCTTTAAAAGCCTTTTACTTCTTCAAAAATAGTATTAAATATGTATTTAGAATGTTTGTTCAATCAACCAATTTACACTACAGCTTCTCTTATAAATCATAAAAAATTCTGAAGAAAATTACCTTTAATATATCAAAAATGCATACCTTTAATGTAGCAAAAAAATTAATTAATAATTTTCATTATTATATTTATTAAAGGAAAAGTTTAAAAATTCATCTTTTTAATTTAAAATTTTCTTCAGAGTTTTATTTTATAGTATAGAATTAATTGGAAAATATGGAAACTCGATAAATTTTACTTAACCTTTATCAACGAATATGTTTACTATCAATAGAATGTCTTAAATTAAATTAAGTGCATAGAAACAGATATTCTACGAAATAATTCTCATTGAAAATCAACCATTTGCTTTTCGATCCACAAGTACCTCCATTGCATCTATAAATATCCTTTAGTATCACGATTTCCAAACTTCAGCAGCACGTCACACAGGTAATCATAGGGGAAAAGGTAGGGATTTTAATTCGATGCTTGAGAAAGAGAAATCCTGAAATCCCCATTCCATTCCATGAAATCAGGCATCCGTACATAATGCGGCTTTCCCTCCTCTTCCTCCCTCCCACTTGGGACGTCTGAGGCCCTTCAGAAGCGATCCCGGTGATTTGCATTTTATTGCTGAGGAAACCACTATTAAAGTCTGAGTGTCTCCACGTTGTCTCGTCGTGTTCTTCAAATATTTCGGACAGAAATCAATGAATCCATAACTGCGGGTCATTATCTGTAACCGTGATTCGAATAATGGAATGAGAGAATTGAAAATATCGACTTGTAGTGTATTGTTTCCAGCGAGATTTTGATTTTGTTGGTTTCACCAGTACAGTCATTCAAATACTATTCGCAATCTCTTAAATTATACAGACATATTGTTGTTGTTTAATTCCCTATTATAGTTTGTTTCCAGTTCTTATAAAAGAAGATAGATTTTTAACGTCAATTATAAGACAAACGCAAAAATCATGAAACTTAGGAAGACAAAGTTGTATCCAGTTCTCTTGATTTCCTTCTTTCTCTTTTATAAGCTACTTCAATTTTATATTCTTAGTTTTAGATTTATAAAGGACTACATATATTTTAAAAACATCCATTTGATTTAATAATATGAATTATTTTTACTTAAATGTCAAAATATGTTTTGGTGTAAGGTTGTGTGAAATAATCATTACTTTAAGTTACATGATGTTAGTTTTTAGACTTTAAGTAATATAAGGCAATATTTTCTTATGGATGCCTTAAGAGTATATCATCTCATGTTATAAAGGAGTTATACATAAAAATTTTATGTGTTTTTTGTAAGCACTCGTTGATACAGTTGCTTAAAGGAACTATGTTTTTTTGAGGTCGTTTTCATGACGTCATTTGTTGCAGTTAACATTCTTATTTTATATATTATACGTCCATTATAAGATGTTTAATTTATGAAGATCAAATCATGGATGTAAGAAGTTAAACTTCAATTTCCGTTATTGAAAGTATTGATAAACTAAAAGATAAAGCTGTGGTTTAAGAAAATGTGCTGCTCACATCATATTATGATATGATGTGGTCTGTTTCTTGTTACAAATTGCATTGTATTGTATTTCTTTAATTGGTGGCAATTATTAATAAGAATGTATGTTCAATCTTGTAACTCAAGTTTTTCATCTCCACTTTAATATTGCTGTGATTATATTCATTTTATCGTTAATCAATTTCTTTGCTTTGGAGATCCTCTTCTCTCACTCTCTATCTCTCTTCTCTTCACTTCTCTTCTCTTCTCTTTCAAGAAAATCTAAATACAGAAATTATTTTAATATGGGATTATCAACAAATCCGAAAAATTATAAAAATGTTTTGTATTCTTAATAGTAAATAACAAAATGAGATAAAAAAAAATAGTGAAATAATAAAGTATTTTCATAATATTAAAATTTTTTTAAATGATATCACAAAAATTTAATTTGTAATGTTTGAAACAATAAATATTTTACAAAAATTGCTCATTCAGTGGTTATTTCTGAAATAATAATTAAAAATGTTTTTAACTTTCTTTATTCAACAACCATTTGCCAAATAATTTTCAAACATAATCGAATGAATTTCGTATCCTACTATAACTATTAATAAAGATATAATTTTTTATAGAATAATATTTAGCATGTACTTATCATTAATTTAAAATGGCCAGCTTTAATTTTTATGATAAATAATAATGGGTCAATGGTCTAAAAAATTTCGATTTTATTTGCTAATTAAAATATTTTAATAACTATTATTTAAATTACATATTTCATATGTATTTTACAGGATATATTTTATATACTATTCTCTTAATATGTAAATATGAAAAATTAATAAAGGTCTTTTATTTTTAATTCTTCACAAAACTTAAAGTCTCCTCAACAATCCCTGATTATTTGTTAATCATAAAATTTTAAATACGTAGTATTTTTACATCTTATTCTTTATAGATGATATCATTTCCTTTTTTTGTTTTCAAAAAATTAAGATCGTATAAAAAATTACGAAGTTTTATGAATTTATATTTGTATTGAGAAGAATTTTCATAAATTTTCTTAAACTGATATCCTTATAAATATTTTAAGAAAGATCTGATTGATTTTTCCATTAGATCATTCTCGACACCACTAGCCGAACTGGCGTATTTATAATAATTCTTAATATGTAATTACTTTTAAGGAAGTTAATTAATGAGAAAATAATTTTCCTGTGAATTAGATAATTTTTCAATCTTTGATAAAATTCCTTTATTATTTTTAATTTTGATGCAATAAATTAATCTGATAAGATTTATTTGTTATTTAATAAATTAACATTTCAAAACATATTTTTTTAACTTTATAGCTTTCAAACTTACTTATTTTTTTCAATTTTTAATTTTTTTTTCAATATTTCCTTTTCTTCATTAAATTCTAATAACCAATTTTATAAGTGATATAAATATATTCTTATAACAATAAAAGAGGAAATGTATTCATGAAACTGTATGTAATGTTTTCGATTACATTCATAATATTTTAAATTAAAACTACACTTAAGAGTAAAAAAAAATTACAGAATATTGAAATAAATTTTTTAATGTTTTCCCACTTGAATACTGTTCTACTAAAAATATTTTTTTACTAATTTTTTTAGATATTTTTATTTAATTTATTAATTACATTTTTTTATTTCCCATTGCATTCTATTATCACAATTGAATTTATGAATTAAGAGCAAATTCTATTATTTGCTACAGGCAACATTGTTAAAGTTATGTAGTAAAAATAAATGATTGACACTTAAAAGCTTAGTATCAAATGATGGAGGCCATCTCAAACATTATTTTTCATTGACGTTTCAATAGAGATGTTTTAAATCATAATATTTTTGAAGAAAGCCTCATTTCAAAGCAGACCTATAAAACAATGAAGTATTTTAATTCATTATAATTTTTTTAAGTTATTTAATAAGAAACATTAGAATTAAAATCCAATGATATTTCATAAAATACTAATAATAATGCTCATAAGGTTCTAACATTTTATTATATTTTGAAATTAAAATATATTATATTTCTACATCCTTATTTTAATTTCAAAATATACTTTGTTATCAGTTTTTTATAATAAATAGAAAAATTATTCATGTAAGAGATCACTTTTACCGGATTTAAACAATAACATTTTTATAGAAATTCTAAGTAAAGTTAATTTTATATGAAATCTCCTTTATAGTAAACAAATTTTATAAATTTATCCTTCCAAAATTAGCGCCTTAAATATTTTCTGTTTGAATCTTGGTGGTGAACTCCTAATAAAATGTTGCAGAAAATGCTGAATTCGAGAAAAAATAAATTTTAACCAATGAGTGTTCTAAAATCCATTTCAATATACCTGGGTCAATAATGAAATAAAACTACTAATAATTAAAAAGTAATTTTAACTATTTAATACCGATGGTTAATTTCTAAATAAATATACGTTACTATCACATAAGAATGTCTGATCAAAATCATTTTATTTTTGATTAGATAAGTGCAAACTTATTTTTTAAAGTACAAAGGAAACTGATTGATTTTAAGAAATGTTTGAGGATAAAATGCGTTGCATTACACACTACATGTAAAATATTTGTTAAAAATGTGAAAAATCTATTTAAAAAAAATGATAATTATATTTTTTACTTCAACTTTTTTCCATTTCATTTTTAATTTTATCTTAATAATAAATTTTCAATGTAATAAATTTTCAAATAAATTGTCTTTAGTTAAAGTTTTTATCTAACTTGCATAAGTTTGATTAGAATTTAACCTTTAAGAAGTTAGACATAAACAACAATAATAAAGAAAAGAAAAGTTGAAGCAAAAATTTTTTTTTAAATAATTATTTTCTTTTAAGCATAGTAATTTTTTTAAAAAAAAAAAAAAAAAAAAAAAAAAAGATAATTCAAGAATACAAAAAAGTAAAAATTCAACTAAAAATCAAAGGGTAATTGCAAATAAATTTTAGAATAAACATAATTAAAATACGCATGAATCACATAACTTTTCAATTATAACACAAATACATAATTTTAGCTTTGAGCAAAAATCAATGCTAAATAACTTTTTGAGACTCAAATAAAATGGAATTTTTTCGTTTCAAGTTTCAAAAAATATGTAATCCAGTGTTCCAGTAAAATGAACACTATAAGGAAGTACTAACAAAATTACTCCTTATACTGCAGTAAATCTATTAAGAACCCGAGCTATAAAAATATAATATATTATTTAAAAATTACATTTCCTAGATAATTAGAGAAATTTAATAAAACATAAATTAATCTATTATCTTTATGTGTTTTCTTGTTTCAATTATGTTTTTAAAATAAACCGAAATAAATTCAAAATAAAGTACAAAATTTAAGATTTTAATTAGTAAATCTCAAGTTACACAACATTTTAAAAATTCTAAAATCTGTAAGTTGTGTGTTGATTTTAAATCTTTTAATTTTACGTAACTAAAAGATTAAGTCTAATATATTTTTAGCATAACGTAGGCATTTTATTAGATTGAAATATATATTTCACATGTAATATTTAAAAATAATTTTTATTAAAGCAAGATACAAGACATTAAGCAGTTTTATAACTTACAAATTAGTTAATACCAATATTACTTTGATTAAGTGAAAGACAAAACAAACAAATCATAAAAATGTGTAACTTTAAGTCATAAAATGTACTTAAAAATCATAATTACAATATTATTTTGACTAAAATTTTTTACTAGGAATTATGAATTTATTTTTCTTCAAAATACTGAAAGTAATTTTAAATTTACCTATATATTCCATATAGTAAGCAGTGTAAAACATATAAAATGGTTAATATAATATTTTTAAGCTTTATTAATATTATATAATATTTTTAAGCTTTATATTAATATTATTATATAATATTTTAGCTTTAATAATTACTTCAATCAATTAAGAATGCACTCATTTTTCAATAGCCATCTTAATCACTGAAAAGCTGTATGCTTTAAAACATTTTAATAAATACATAGCTTAGTTTACTTAAATTATTTCAATATAAATAAGAATTTTAAAAATTTCAGGTATTTACTAATTAATTCCTCTTAGCTTAATCAAAATATCACTATTACATTAAGAGAGCTTACTTTTCCTTACGAGTGGTAAAACTTTCCTTTAATTTAAATTAATTTTTCATTTACTTTTACTTAATATGCAAATATATTGTTAATGATGTAGCAAATTAATTCATTATAAGTTGTAAAATGTTAATAAATTGCATAATAAGCAGTTATTGTATAATGATTATTATTAGTATGTAGAAAAATAATATTTCCAGTAAAAGTGATCAGTGAATAAATGAATGAGCTATATACTAAATCCCTAGGTATCCAAGATAGTAGCGATATGTGCTACGGTGATACGAAAAGAGAAAAAAATTCCCTAGAAAAAAAGAAGAGTGGATACGATGAAGACCCAAGATGAAAGCGACCCCATGTCGTATAAACCCATTCAAGCATATGCATGGACAGACAGACGGACTGTCAACTGATGCGTGAGATTATATTCTTTTCTCTTTAGGAAAAAAGAAAAAAAAGAAAAGGTGTGCACGGTGCGTCATGAAAATAAAAATAACGAAACAAAAAAAAAAATCTCATGAACACACGCAAAATGATGAACTAATTTTCTTTCCGAAATTTCGAATAAAAATGCTAAGGGTGAAAAGGTATGCATCAGAATAAAAAGGGAGTATTTTTTTTTCTTTGTTGCTTTTTCATAGGGCATCCCCTTCGAAAATTGATTTTTGAGATCGAAACTACGGCAGATTTGTCAAGCTTGAATTGTTACAATGCGAAAGAACAAAGTGTTGCTCGGGTGATCATGTGACGATGATGCCGTTTCCCTAATGTCTCGGATAAAATGATCGTCCAATTTCTAGTCTAAAGTGACGTTTATTGCTAGTAGAGTTGTCAATGGTACATTTGCTTTACGGTCGTGTGACTGAGGGTTCTAGACATCAATCTGAGCGAAAAACTAAGGATCATTTAACACTGCTTTTGGAATTAAAGAATTCAATTATATTGGATTTATCATTATATCGATGTCTAGAAAGTAGTCATATAAGTAAGATCTATGTATATCTGCTTCTATGTATAGAATAAAAATTTTAATATAAATATAAGAAGAATTTAATGTATATATAATGACATTAATAGTAAAGTTGATGTATACTTCATTTCGTAAAACCAATATAGTTTTTAGTAAGGTTTTCTCGTAATTTTCTATACTCAAAACTGTTGTTTTACATACACTACTGATTTCAGCAGAGATACACGAAAATAATATTAATGGAAGTAAAAAAACATAATGACAGTGGTAAAAAACTATCAAAAGAGATAAAAAAAAATGTATGGTAAATTATAAATTTTTTAAGTTAATTTTTTTGTAAACCCAAAATAGGTAGATCACAATAGGAAAAACAGAAAGTTATATTTTTGATTTAAATATAACTTAAATACACGTTAAAACGCATATTACTCAAAAATTAAAATTGTGAAGATATATTTTGATAATTGGAGATATTCACAAATGTAATAACTCTGTAAGAGGTAAACATAAGAAAAAATTAAAAATATTATCTATTGTGTTCAAATAATAACCGCTTTGATTAATAAAAGAAAACTAGCAGTGATACAATTATGACCCTTCATTATCACAGACCGCGTTTTTATAAAGAGAAAACAAAATTCTCAATATTATTCAAGTAGAAATAAAGGGAAATTAGAAATTTCTAACAAAATATTTTAATATATTTCAAACTTTAGCCAAACCAATTGATTTATAATGAATTTCACTCTGCCAGTTCAATATTTAATAATATTGTTTTTATGAATGAAAGGTTAACCAACTTGTTCATTAAATTAACAATCACATATTCATGGCATCTATATTCATTCCAATTAAACTAACTTCATCACGAAATAAAAGAAAAATCCTAACAAAATATTTATATTCAATCTAGGGAAACAACTGAATGATACCCAAAATACTCAAAACAATTTTGAATATCTTACATATAAAATTTTGATTATTTTTTAAAAGAAATAGTTTGATGGTTCTTTATATAGATAACATCTGAAAAAAATAATGCTATTATGCTATAAAAATGTCTTAATTTGAAACGCAATTTATTCTTAAGAGTTCCAATTTAAAACTAGCCTGATATTAAGCTTAAACAGAAACCTATTTTAAGATCAATTCATGTTCTAAAATCAGTTACGGTCTAACATTTTCCTTTCGTGTGTCTAATATGCCCTTTCATACATTCTCTTTAGCAGACATTGCTCGTTGAAATGTTTAAAATGAATGCTGAATGACATACTCAATTGACACAATATGTTAAAGTATTCAATACAAATACCAGATTATATTGCATACAAGAATCATTACACCTTTGAGTGCTACAGTTCATGGAGTGAACACTTTTATTAATTTGCATTACAGTTCTTATCCTGTGTGGTATAAATATCGCCACTAATAAAACCACTTGTTAAAGTAAATTCTAAATAAAAAAATTTAAAAAGTTCTTAACAATTAATGTTTAATAATTTTAGTAGCTTACAAAACTTTTCCGTTTAATATTTGATACATATTACTTCTATGTATTATATAAAACAGAAGAAATTACGTAAAATAATTATAATCATATTTTGCTTATTTTTGAGAAAAAAAATATTATTTTCTGCACCGCATACTTACTCTTTCTTTGATTTTAAGTGATGACACTCATTTCAGTGAAAAGTAACGGAGAAAATCATTGTTAGGTGTATAAGAGTTCACTCGATTCTTTCAAAATAGATATATTGTATGCAATAATTAAAATTTTGAATAGAAAGAATAAGATTTATAAGTAAATTTAAGAATATTTATCTTTGATTTTTCGAAATATAAAACATTTTTTTTAAATGGGTATTTCAAAATAACATATTTTAATTGTTCATATATTTTTAATTTATTCGAATTAATAAAAATAAAGTCCAATCTCAAGAAATTTGTAGAACTCGTATTAAAATCTCAAAATATTAAAGCTAATTCAATAAAAAATATTAAAATTAATTTGCCCAATTTTCATTTTATCAATTACACAGAAATTACTTAACATGAGTAATTTTTTGGTAAATGAAACATTTATTTTTGGTGAAGAATTAAAATTAATTCAGTTTTATCAGGCCCCATTACTTGTTTACAGTTGATATTAGTATTTAATTTTAAATTACTATGAAGAAAATGGGATTATTCAACTTAATTTTAGAGCCCATGAATTATTCTTAAATTTCTGTTCTTTTGAAAAGTTCAAAGGTCAAAATATTAAAAAAACTTTCTGATTCATCATATTAAAAAAATAAAAATGTAATAATTTTTGGAAGTGTGACATTTATTTAAAACGATATAATAGATTAAAAAACTAAAAATCTTCAAAAATTAATAAAATTTTGTGGAAATTATTAAATTGTGTACTTTGAATTTCGTATATTCAAACCATTTGTGTTAAATACGATGTTACACAATCACTATTTAAATTATTAATTTTCATGAATATATATCGTAAAATTACTTTTTAATGATTTGATTCACTATTGAAATCTATAGAAAAAAATTTCCGTTATATACTCATCAATATTTTGTGTTTTATATAAATGGGAATAAGAAAGCATTAGCATATGGTTAAAATATTTTTATTTTATTTTAAAAGTTATTCGATTTGTTAAAATAAATTCTAGCAATTTTATTGAAAATTCACTAACATTTTAACTTTCCTCATTGTATGTGTATATATATATTTATAGTTTTTAAATTTATATTAATGACTTTGCAATCCAAAATGCATGAATGAAAGAGAATTCAAGATGATCAGTGAAATATATATATATATATATATATATATATATATATATATATATATATATATATATATATATATATATATATATATATATATATATATATATATATATATATATATATATATATATATATATATATATATATATAGATATTGATTCAAAATTTTTATTATTAAATCTGTGTAACATTAAATAATTAGTTTATCTTAGTTTATCTACTATTTTACAGAACTTTTTTCATATACATATTTTATTAATAACTTTGTTGTACGTTTATTAATTCCTTATATCAAAATTTCTTTTTGAATTTAAAAACTTTTTAAACATATTTTCGAAGAAGTTTTTAAATGGGATTTCTGTTCGATAAACTGTAATTTTTGAGGAAACTTCTATTTTTTCAAAAGCTGATTTCCTTCCTACGTAAATGCTAAATATAATATTAATGAGAAGATGACTTTTTTTTAAAATAATGTAAATTTTAATACATAAGTAAGGTAAGTTTTTAAATAAATACATAAAATGAAGTAATATTTAAATAGTTGCAAAAAAGGGCATGTTGCATTTTTCGAAACATTATTGTTAGTTATATTGTAAAGAATAACATAAATGAATTTTAATGCATAGACTTGAACTTTTAAAAATTTTTTATCTTATTTATTTAATAATAAAAAATTTATATTTTATTATACATTATTAACGGTTGTTTGAATCTACCAATATTTTGAGTTAAATAATTCAAGTCTCATCATGATTCCTATTATGCCATTGGTAAAATGTCAGTGATAATTTGAAAATACTTTAGCTGGTTGGTGATTTAGTATCGTGTATTTTTATTTCACATATATCACTTACCTTTTTGGTAAACATCTTAGATATTCAAGGAACGTGAATCGATTTCTAAATTATCACTTTAGAGTTCTTTTATTGGAATATTATAAATATATTGCATTCAAGTTTAGAAGGGACCAACACTATACGTACATACCAAAGAAAATTGGCTATAAATAAATGTGTTTTAACTTTATATCAAGTCTCTATCAAAATCCTTTTAAACGAACGTTTAACAGTTCATAGACTGTGGTTTGAATTCTGGGAAATATTAGAATCTGGATAGGAAATAAACATAAAAACCAAATCTAAGAAAATCAGATTTTGATCATTGCTGTATAAATACATAAAAAAGAGGATTTGCTGAAAATTAAAAGCAAAATATGTCATGTGATTGCTATTTGATTTATTATATGAATGATAATAATTGAAAAAAGTCATTGTTTCACAATAGTTACATAATTTCTTTAATCATTTTAACTATATTGCATTCTTTGCTGCACACAATACATTTATAACAGCATAGAGTACATGAATTTAGATAACGAAAATACGCATTGAAAGCGAAATCTTCAATTCATGTGATTTTCAGTACCTGGAACTTTATTGCAGCCATAACATTTCTTATCAACAAGCAGCTTTTTATTTACGCACTCTGAATTGAGACAATTAATTAAATTTATCTTTCTGACAAGTGTTTTATGTTGGTGTTTTTTTCCTTTCTTATAGAAGTGCGTTTCGCATGTAATTCAGGTGAAAAATGATGGGCATTATTAAGTTAAAAAATTACCAGTAATAAAAAGCATCTTTAAATCAACAAAAAAAAAGAAGTCAAAAAAAAACGATATTCACCATCTGAGTGAAAAAAAATATCCACCAGAATTTACCTACCAGAGTGCCATTACTATTTTCGATACTGCAATTACCGTTACATATCTTTGAATTACGGCAAACACTTAACAATAAGGAGCAACATAAAATGCAAATAGAAGAAAAAAATTGCTTTCTTTTATTCAGAGCATAGAGAAAAAGATTGGAAAGTTCCTTTATTTTACACTCTTTTTTTTTTTTTTTTTTTTTTTTTTTGCTTTTCTTATATTAGCCATTTGTTTTAAAAGCAATAGATGGTGCACATAGAACTGTGCACAAAATTTTTTGAGTCTTCCGAAAATGTGATTTATGTGTTGTTCTTTCTCGATTTCTGAACTCACAAATCAACGGAAAGTAGAATGTTGAACTGCGGAAGTGTAGGCTATTTCCTTATATGGCTCACTCTTATTATTTTTTTGTTTCGCCTTTTTATTCATATCTCGAAATTTACGGTCTTATGTCTTTTTCATTGCATACTTTATTGAGCTATAAGAAATATCGGAAGTACGTATTGTTTACCGGCATATTTGTTCCCTAAGCTTTGGCTATTCTTTCTTTTTGTTGGTATTTCTTCCACCATCAAAACGTGACTCCATAATTCATAATTAATTCCAATCATTCATGTTACATGAGCGTAAAATTCTCCGAAATCTCTTTCAAAGAAACATGGCAATATACTCAAGTGTCACAGATCTAAGATTATATGTATATATATATAATATATATATATATATATATATATATATATATATATATATATATATATATATATATATATATATATATGTATATATATATAATATATTAAAAAGGAAAAAATTAATCACAAATGTTTTAAATACAATATCTAATTAGGTTATTTTTATAAAAATAATCAATCATTTTAAATACAATTAAATTAGTACCATGAAATCATGAAATAATGCAAACATTCAATTCATATTTAGTTTGTTTAGTGTAAGATTCTTGAGAAAATTTGAATATATTATTCTTATTCTAACTGCCTATTTCAACATTAAAGTTATGATGTTTTACATAATCTCAATGATTATTATAAACAGCTATTTTTTGTAATCTATTATCTATAGAGGTATTATAATCTAATACTATTTTATATTTATATTAATATTTTAATATATTTTAATATTTTTAATATTTTTAATTATTATTTAATATTTTTATTTTAATATTTATTTTAATATTTTTAAATCAATAATTTAAAAATAAAACTACTACAATTGTATTCTATGCTGATGTTGTTAAATTCTAATCCGACACTTTCTAAGCGATTTGATTAATGTAATATATATATATATATATATATATATATATATATATATATATATCTATATATATATATATATCTATATATATATATATATATATATATATGATCATTTTTAAATTAAATATTCTTTGTTTACGACTTTTATTAACTTGTGCAATATTTTTCGAGATACTTCATGGAAAATTGTAATTACTTTTGCAAAGGAAAGCAACCACTATCAATTTCTTATGCAGAGGAAAAAGAAAATTTTAAATAAACAAATTCTTTCATGTTATGCCAATCAAGAAAAAGTTGCTACGTTAAAGTGACCATAGAACTCAGTAAAAATGCTACATTGGGAAAAATAATTGGATAGAAGCAAGCTTTTTAAATCAGTAAGGACATGACATAATTATAATTCTAAAATCATTTTTAATTGACTTAAATGTTGTCGCAAATTGTCTTAAAATCCAAACATGAAGTTAAATGAAACATAGAAAGATCTAATAAGGCCCTGGTAGAGCTTATTGTTCAAAATACAAAAGCTTTCCTAAATAAGAACATATAGTAATATTAAATCTGATTAACAGAAAAAATTGAATAAAAAAATTTTTCTTTTGTCATTTTATTAATAATATAAAGGGATTTATATTCAATATCTTGTCACCAAAGAATTCAAATAGCTGAAAATTGCGATGAACAAAATATTTCATTTAAGGTAATGAGCTAAAATCAATAAACGAATGATTATATCTTCCTTAATTTAAATTTGTTTTTTTTTAAATCATGAAATCAACTATTTTTCATATATTTATAAAATGTTCAATGAAATAACCATGTACTTATAAAAAAGAACTGAAAAAATAAGCATTGTTTAGTGCTTATATTAACTAATCATTAATATAGATTAGACAGACGAAACTGGTGAAGCTTTTGCAATTAAATCAATTCTTGAATTATACAATCTACGTTCAATAATAAATATAAATACTAATAGTTTAAGCAAATCACGTGAACTGAACTAAATCAAATTTTTATTTTATTTGATGATCACAATATTTCATTGAATCTTAAGAAATAAGTGGTTCTTAATTGCTTAAGTTTATAAATGCATTCTTTGTAATAAATTTCCTTAGAATGTGATACAAACTACGCAAAAAATAGCAAAATACTGTTTTTCTTACAGTTTTTAATTCACTGCTAATGTACTAATTAAAATCCGTTTTTTTTCTTTTATATTTTAAATAATAACTTTTAAAAATAATAAATTTAATAAACTTTAAACTGAAAACGAAAGCATGAATACTTGTTTAAAACAAACTTTAAATAATAAAACTAATTTAATTCAGCATTTTTACATTTAATAACTGATTGAAGATCAAAAGGTAATTTCTGCTCACAAAAAGGAAAATTTAATATAGATATTTTGAATTGAATAGCAAAACATATTTTGCTAAAAAGTAAAATACTTTTATTTGTATAAAGTAAATAATTCAATAGTATTGACAATTTTTATTGCATATATATAAATATATTTTTAATGAAATGTTTCATTAATTTTGAAAACAATTTTTATCTTAATAATAGAATATCGAAATCTAATGTTTCTCAGTTGAAAAATAGTTATAATTTAAACTCTTGTTGATATTGAAAAATCATTGTTTGTCTGTAAAATAAAATTTAAATTTTTCACTAAAATGAAAAAAATTTTGTGCCAACATATTGCGAACATGTGGTACATATTTCAAAATACATATTGTCATGGAAGAAGAATACGTCATAATTATTGCGGTTGAAGAGGATACGTGAAATCTGTATACAAATTTCCTTTGGTGAGTGACATCATCAAGCATACTGTAAAATTTGATTGATATTTTTTCCAATAATAAAAATTTAACTATTAAGAAAAAATTTTTTTTCTCTTTTGGAAAAAAAATTATTCATTTTTATTTCAATTTTTATCGTTTATGATTTTTCATAAATTTTTTAAAGAAATAAACATTCGGCTTACTAAGCATTTTTTATCTCATTTAATGCAAAATTTTATAAAAATCTTGCAAGAAATTATGCATTTTATTTTATACACATTTTGTGGCCTAAAATTATATAAAAATACTAACAGAGAAATTTCCTAGAAACATTTTTTCTTGCATGTTTTCAGATAATGTTGATTGAAGGTTGATAAAATAATCTCATAAAAGCTTTTAATCGTAGTGATATCAACAAGATACAGGAAATCCCAGCTGTTGAGATCACAATTATACAGCTCCAATTAAGCCGATATAACAGTAAACAGCTTCCAATCGCAGAAGTCTCTAACAACACTGACAGACAACAGCGCGTCTATTCACTTAACTAGCATTCAAGAGACTGAACTCTTTACTTATTCTTCTATCAATATACTTGGCATACTTGGCGTGAATACTATTCTCTGTGGTATACTTGTGGTGAAAATCAAAGAGTTTTGCCAAGTTTCTGGAGAGCTCTAGGCTATTTCGCTTAATTTCGATCTTAGAGCTTCTGTGATAGATTTTTCTAGGTGTGTCTATTTTTTGCCAAGTCACTAAGAATTTCGCCAAAAAGTCGTCAAGTGCTAAATTGTTAGATATACCGTTTTTAACGTGGAATACGGCTAAAATGGAAAGTTTTTTTCCCAAACTCTGAGTACTTCAGATCTGTTCGAAATACTTTAAGACAAATATAAATAATGTTTATAAATTTGTAACATTTCCTTCTCGCAAGAATTACATGTCCTAGGCAGTACAATATCCAAATATGAGGTCAATTATAAAATAAAGAAAAGAATTTATATTTTAAGGTTATATTAAGCACATTGTATATAAAAAACTAAAAGTATTAAGCAAATACAAAAAATAACAAAATTCAATTAAAGTAATTTAAACTATTTACAAAAAGACCCTGGTTCACTTATTTTAATTTACATTACAATATAGAGCTAATCTGTTGTAATATACTACCTTCGGTTTTGAAGACAGTGATTTTATTTATACAAACCACGACGTCATTCAGTCCTTGTAAGACTGTGTATGGCTCTACCAGTTAGCTTGCAACTTCAGAAAAAGCCCTTTACAACGAATCGGGCTCCAAAACAAAACTTTGTCATCTTCCAGATGTTCATGCCCCGTCGCTCTTTTGCTGGATCATGACGAGAATCATCTTCTCCCGGATGCCAGGTTGATTAGGTATCAAGCAAAGCTATGAACATCGTCAAGACGTGTCTGAAAATCTCAAAAGTATTCCTTGGTGATGAAAGTCACAAGGGAGGCGAAGTCCACAAGCAAAGAGAAGCTGATAAGGAGTAAATCCTCTAGTTTCATAGATTGCACTGAGATATGCAAGCAGGAACAGTGATCGTTTCAAATCCCAGTCTAGCTGATTTCTGGAAATCAAAAGTAAGAGTATTCAGGCTGTTTCTGTTAAACCTCTGCACCATGTCGTTCGATTGTGGATGCAATGTCGTGGTCTGCGTCTTGCCTATTCAGAGAATTTGACAGATTCATTTAAACACACCAGAGGTAAATTCGTTTCTATGTCTGAATAAATTTGTAACGATGTGTTGCATTTGTAAACCCATTGCTGCACTAGAATCTATGCTCTGTAGAAGCTTCTTGATCTGGGATTGAAAATGCTTCAAGCTATCCAATAAAATTGTGTATGACAACTAGGACATATTTGTTGCCAACTGAATACCGTGCTGGGGAACCCAAAATTTCCTGTGTTATCCGCTCAAAAGGTGCTTCTATATTGTGCAATTTCCCTCAACTACATTTATTTGGTCACTTACGAGCCGCACAGTCATTACAAGATTGGCACTACTTCTCAACATTTTGTTTCGTTTTGCTCTAATGCAAGCGTTCTCAAGTTTCCCGTAGAATCTTCTATATCTGATATGGAATTCAGTTGAGCTTTTGCAGCTGTTTTGAGGCATCTCAAATTTTGGATTTTGAAAGAACAGGCTACAATTTGAAGATACATCCATCATCGGACTCAAATGTAAAGTATAACACACTATTTATAATATGGAGTTAGTCCCATAAAGCCTAATATTGTTTCGTAGTAAGACTGTAAATGCAGATGTCCTACCAACTGATTTTCATTTAGGAAGATTCTTTTAATTCCAAAATCGGATTTACATCTGGATTTTCTCTTTGGGTTTCTTTGAGCCCTTCATCACTCCATGAGTCTGATTTCGATGTCGGTGAAACTGTGTTCCAGCATTTCAATATTGTTTTCCCTTTCTTAATATAAATATCTTATAAAGTAACAGCAAAATACGTATAGTTTTGAAAAAATTAATTTTCAACAAGAAATTTAAATATTATATCAAAGTAGTAGGTATTGTAAGCTATTCAGACATAGAGATTTAGTTAATTCTACCATTTAAAATAATGACTGATGGTCTCTATAATTTGTAAGGTTTTGTATTCATAATCCAAATGCAAACAAACTTTACGTATTAAAATTGTAGCAAATTTTCCATAGTTGAAATCATTTCTCAATATTATGCAATTATTTAAAATAAATCAATAAATAGTTATGACTTCAAAAAACAGAATGGTAGCAAAAATAAGTATTTAGCTATTAATTTTTATGATAAAAGGTAAACAAAATATATACTAATTTTTGAATTTGGCTGAAATTCTTAGTCTTCTTTTTATATAATGCTACATTATGTACGTAAATACTATATATATATATATATATATATATATATATATATATATATATATATATATATATATATATATATATATATATATATATATATATATGTATATGTATATATATATATATGTATAAATCAATAAAACCTTCTTTGAATAAGTTTCAGAAAAATTTTTGATACTCTTGTTTATGAATTAAAATGAAAATCTATTACATAAATAAAGGAAATGCATATATATATATGTGTGTGTGTGTGTGTGTGTGTGTGTGTGTGTGTGTGTGTGTGTGTGTGTGTGTGTGTGTGTGTGTGTGTGTGTGTGTGTGTGTGTGTGTGTGTGTGTGTGTGTGTGTGTGTGTGTGTGTGTGTGTGTGTGTGTGTGTGTGTGTGTGTGTGTGCATTTCCTTTTTTTATTTATTTAATAGATTTTCATTTTAATTCATTCATAAACAAGTGTATCAAAAATTTTTCTGAAACTTATTCAAAGAAGGTTTTATTCATTTTGCATTGTTTATCAGAATTGTGGTTCAAAAAATAGAATTTTATTTTCTAACAGCAGAAGCTATTTTCTATTATAAAATTATTGAAGGATTGCTATTGTATTTATAAAATATTTTATGAATACGTTATACATATTCATCATCTATTTGTTACATTTGTAGCAAAATTTAACTTATTGTTTGATTTTTACTGAATATACTCTAGAATTAAAAAATCAATCGCTCTCATTAATTTCTAAGTATCATCATTATTGATTTGGAATCTAAAACAAAAATGTGCTATAAAGTTTCTAAAATACAGATCGCGTTCCTTATTACAGTCATTAAGGTTATATGAATCGTCATGAGTTAGTTTGAAGAAATCGTATAGTATTTTAAAGAGTGGTACATGCGTTTTTCACAACTTACATTTTAAAATTCTTCACATCGATTTAAATCTAAATGTCTTCCTATACTGTATTTAAATTAGATTAATAAAAAAGAAAGATAAAAAAAATTTAAGAAAAACTTGTTTTTTTTTTAAATTTGAGTTTGAAAGTAGCAGAAAACCTGCAAATTCTGGTTCTTTTTCAAGCTATAATTTATATTTTCAAAACAATTTAAAATGTCCTTATATTTTAAAAATAATAAAAAATATTGACTACATATATTCTCGTTTTTTTTGACATTACAATGATATAAAATATTTAGAAGCAAACTGAGTGTAATATATAACATTGAAAAATGGAAACCCAATATTATTTCTAAAGTTAAGAAATATAAAAGAGGTGTTACCGTAAGTTCTAAGAAACTTTGTAATCTAAATAAATTTTATTGCCAGGCAGAGAACTCCTGTTCGAAGGAATTAAATGAATACATTTTCTCTATTTAAAACTCATTTATAAAGATAATAAATAAAATCATGAATAAAATAATTCAACTACAATTTTTTTAAAAAACACTATTGAGTAAAATAACTTAAAAAGAACATATTTCATCTAATAATGACTGTACAATGGGAGATGATAATGAATAAGATGCAATACTATTATGGAAAAATGTCTTCTGCTAATTTAATCATTTAAAAAAAAAACAATAATGTAATAAACACATAAGCCGATTGTGCATTCAAACCCCGCCTCCTATTTGAAGCTCCACCCATTTCACTCTAGAATAGGGAAGCAAATATCTTAATCCAATAAAACCAGCAATCAATCTGGAGAAGAACGAAAGGTTTTCATTTTCGAAGCCATTTCCTAACCAATTAAGATTTCCGACGGGGAGTAGCTTTAATTGTCATCCTCCATCTTCAGCAGGAAGAATGTGAGGTGGGGGTGGGGTTGCATACCAAGTCCCTTAATTACATCTTCTCACCCCTGACGCCCCTCCTTTGGACAGGCCTGGGATTAAGAACCTGAGCCATTTTCTCCAAGACTGGAAAATACTGGGATAGTTTCCGAACCGGGAGAGGGGAGTGGGCAGGAGCCTCTTTAAAGTGATTATCTAAGATGTCGTTTTAAGACAGTTAGAGGGAATGAACAATAATCGCCTGCCTCAACCCCGTCCTTGCCATCTGAGCTGGAGTGCTCAAGAGGAATAAAGGGATGTGGTGTAAAGATGAATCGGCAAAACGTTATTTTGAGAGAAATTAAAGGGAATAAATTGCGAGTGGAATTCATTTCTAAGGAGAATGCCGTTTAAATTTAATTCCATGAGATTAGGTCATGTTTGCATAATTGTATGTGAATTCTGAATTTAAAATAAGAACAAAATTAAAATTAGAAACGCAGTTTTCATCGTTTTCAATTCTTAATAAATTTTTATAAGAAATTTAACTATTTTTATAAAATTCATAAAATAACTCTCCTTCTCCCCAAAAAAAAAGAAAGAGAAACATTAAAAATTTTATATAACTGTGAATACTCTCATATTGGTTGTATAAATTTCAAATTTGCTAAATTGGAATGATACATAGTTAAGGGTTAGTTTTTCATTTTATTTTATTTTGTCGCGAGGAAGATTTAACACAAAGTCTTTAGTAGTGTTTTTAACATTATTTTTTTTCATTTATAATAATTCATTTTTTTTATTGTAATAGTAAATAATAACGTATATTTCAGGGAATCAAAAAATAAACTGTTACTGAATCTTAACTTCAATTTTTTTAAAAAAAAAATTTCCATTTTAAGATAAAAATTCCAAAATTTTCGATTATTTAACATTTTCAAACTTCTCTTTCTAAATTGTGTATTTACAGCTTTCTTGACATCTCAGCTCAAATGACATTTCGTATCTAAAAAAGTTTAAAAAAAAAAAAAAAAAAAAAAAAAAAAAAAACTATGTTGAAATTTTCATTTTTTTTAGTAAATTTATAAAAGAGTTTGTTCTTCTTTCTTAATACCAATTTACAATTTAAATATGCACAGCATATCTTTAGTTAATATATTTTTTAGGCATTTTGCGATTCGAAGTATTTTGTAATGCTTCATTTAAATAAAACAAAATTTCTTAGCGACTGTTTTTCCATATTCTTATATATGTTTTTGCATGTTTGATTCATATTTACAGTCATATTGCACATATATTACTCACTCATTCTAATGTATGATCATAAAGATAAGAAATTATTTCACATCCTTATAATTATACATAAAAATGTGAAAGAATTTTCAAAATTTTTCATATTCTTATACATTTGTTTTTCAATAAAGTTTTTCTTTGATAAAATCATTTTATGTTTTTTAACAAATATTAAATCACAAATTTATATCTTTATATTATAAAGATATTTTGACTCATATTATAGGCAAAAATATTTTATTTACTAATAATTAACAGCAAATCAGCTTCTTTTATAAAGCGAACTTCAGAGATAACTAAAATCAGCAAGTTACAGTTAAATTTTAGTCTTCAACAAATTAGTGAATTCAATTAATTTTTTTTCATAGAATATATATAAATTTTTCTTAAAAATAATTACTTCTACAGATATTTTAAGAAAGAATATCATTTTCATGACGGACTACTTTCGTTAGTCATCTACTTAACGTGAATTAATACATCTGATATTAAAATTCGTTACTGCTGGAGTCAAACACATTAATAATAAACATAATATATACTTAACTACCGTTTATAATGAAGTATTCAAATCATATTCAATTAATTTACTTTCATATTATATTTACAGTGAACTTTTACTTCTAAGAATTTTGCTAATAGAAAATTGAGAACATTTTTGTTATTAACCTCTTTCCTTGCTTAAGATATTTTCCATTCAAAGATATTTTTTTTTAAAATTCTATTGAGTTTTTTCCTCAAACAAAATGAAAACTTTTGCTTACTTCATTATGTTTCTTATTTTAAATATTAAAAATAAGATGTAATAATGTTTGATCTTTCCCGTACATGATGCTCTCTTTATTTATAAATAAAAAACGAATTAAATAGGAATAAATTTCTGATGCTAAAATTTAAGAAAACATCTGTTTTAAATCCTTTAATTTTTGGTTTATAAAGAATTATCAATGTTAATGTTTTATGAAAACTCATGAAAAAATAATCCATATTAAAATAATTATGAGCGAAAAATTGGAAAATTTTTTTTAAAATTTATATTTTATGTAGTTTCCAAGTGAATATGAATTCACAATCAAATTCTTGTACTTCTATATTATTCTTTTTCAATCATTAATATTTCAATAAACCATTTTCAGCTGACTGAATAAATAATTTTTTCTCTCAAATGTTTAGTAAATATATAAATTTTTATTATTGGTTATCAGATAAATTGATTTTAAGAAGCAATTACGTATCAAGTGAATAAGTCTATGGGAGATTTAAAAGAAAGCGGGTCGATTGACTTCATATTGGAAATACTTTTTAAAAAATATTAAAAGTAAAAATGTCCTTTTTTTAAGAAATTTTTTTTATCATAAGTCTTATTTTATTTATTATTACTTAATAACTATCTTAAAGTAAAACTTAAATTAGCTAGACTGAGCAAAAGCAATTAATATTTGAATTTATAAATAAGAAATTAATCCATTTAACGAATTTTACCACTTTGCATCAGCAGACAATATTCTTAAATAATATTGTATAATATGAAAATATTATTCGATAGATTAAAATTAATAAAATAAAATTAATTTTTAATAAATCTTATACATAAGAACTATTTTTTAAAATAATTATAGCTAATTAAGTTAAATTTTGAGTCACTTAAAATGATTAAAGGAAAAAATGATAAAAGGAAGCACTTTCTTTCTGTATAAGTGAAGGAAACAAGAAAATTATAATTTAATCAAATTAATTTAAAATGGTAGAGTTTATTAATCTCCCACACATGATTATTGGATAATATTCAACATATTTATTGCTATATGTTGAATATTATCCAATGAATAGTCATCTTCCATAATGTTAATTAATACAATTTTTAAACTAACTTTATTTTAATGTAGTTTATTATAAAACTGCTTCATTATATTTTCTGATATTTATCAAAACATTTTTTATGATAAAATCCCTGATATCTTATTCCTTTTGTAACTTTCTTAGAATAAATTATTCAACACTTTTCGTTGAACTCAAGCCTCATCCGTTTTGAAGATGGCCTTCAATTACCGAAAAGCTTCCCGGAAAATTTATTTGTATGAGAATGACACTCTAAGAATAATTTCAGAGGCTTATCCTTAAATCGAAGAGTCAACGCAATTTCGCAAATAACGGCAACGCCTCCAAATGTTGACTCTCATTAGTTTGGCAAACCATCTTGAGGATAAATTCCGTTAGCTTTGAGTTCTTTCGCCATTTCGAAAAGAAATTTTCTCTTCAAGATAAAGTTGCTAATGAGGCACTTTCGATATCGTTTGCTCGATCGGAAATGCTTTTTTCCGCCATCAGTTTTGCAAATAAGAACTTTCTCTGTAACCGTACTAATTTAATTCATTAATAAGCAGATAGTTTCGAGGACTCTTGAAAATTAAGTCATCTAATTCAAAGTTATTGAAAATTGGACACTCATTGAGAACTAGGATTTGTTCTCTTAAATGGTTTTTCTGTTTGAAAATTTCTGTAATTAAAACTTGGATGTAAGTGCACTGAAATTCATTTGTAACAGCACTTGTAAGAAAATTATTAATATTTTATATTAATTACTTCATTCATAAAAGACAAGAGCAGAATGATTGTTATTTTAGTTCGTGTTTCCTAAAATTCGTTTTATCTACATAAAGAACATTTTTACTAAAAATATACTTTTAATTATACTGTTAAATGAAATTGGAAAGTTAATCATTAACATGCACTAAATTAAATTCATAGTTTTAATCAAAAGTATTTGGATACTTTCAGTACTTTCGATTTTATTTGTTTTCTGTAATACCTGGACATTTAATAAAACCTTCCATAACTACAGAAAAGCTAAAATGCTTAGCTTCTTTTTTAGAGAAGTTGTTATCACGAATGTAAATGAGGAAACAACTGGAATAATTAACAACATTTTCTATCCCCATGTATTATAAATATAAAACAATTTGTTATTCCAAATTATTAGAAAAAAAATATTCAATTTTTTACTAAGTAAATGTTTATAACCCTGGAAAGGCTGTAATATAGAATATTTATCAGAATTCCATGAGCGAATTTGTAGTAAAAGTTTTCAAAGAAAATCTAGTAAACATAATAAATCGAACGCTGTTCCCTTCATTTTTCTTACTTTCTGAAAGTAATTTGATAGTGACGTATTTTTCAGAGATCGTATCCCTTAAATTATTGACTGCAGGAGAACTAAACAAGGCTTCGTAAAATTTATTAATGTATAAAAATTTGTACATAACATAACATCAAACTTGTTTAAAGTAAAAATTAAAACACACCAAAGCTTTCAAACTGATTTCAGTAATTAATATTAAAATAAAGCTTGAGGCTTGATTTATTTTTAGACTATTATTAAAATTCAGCCAAAAAAACTTCTCAGCAATTTGATTCAATTAAAAACAAATTAATGTATTTATATTACTTAAAATAAAAGGAAATAACAACATCGTAAGCTTTGCATAAAATATAAAATTTAGTTTCCTCAAAACATTAAATAAGCGAAATTAAAATTCTGAAATAAATAAATGATAATAGATATGCAATATAATTTTAATTAGAAACTATAAATTAAAAACAATAGGAAATAACAGCATCTATTTTACACATATTTCAGATCGTTTGATTTTAATATTTTAATGTCAACTTCAGCAAATCTTTACTATTATATATTAAATTAGATATTTAGATGAGCTTAAAAATATGTATATGGTACAAAAATTTTATACAACAATTATGATGATAAAAAATTCTGATAATTTTGGTATAACACTTTCATTACCATGAGAAAAGTTACGAGCTTTGGTCTTCAAAAGATTTTTCCATTCTATCCTATTCCTAGTAATGGATTATCAGCATTATATTCTTAGTTTTGTAAAATATTCTTCCATGCAGTGCCTTAATCTTTTTTTAGGTTTTCCTCTAAATTTTCTTCAGAAAGAAGTTTTTAAGGCTCTTAGCTTTAATGAAAGCTAAGATCTGTTCTCTTAGTAATCTTTATCAGAATGAAGATCTTCCTGTCTCATATTTTGCTCGAATTTATGGATTTAATTATGTCATCATCTGTATAGACTTTATAGATTTCAAAGTTATATCTTTTTCCCCAGTTATTATTTTCTTAATCTGTACCAAAAATAGTTCTTGGGACGTTCTTCTCGAAGACCACCACTGCTTTTTCCTTCCCAAATATCAAGATCCACCATCATAGGTTGAAACTGATCTTATTAACATCTTATAAACACAGAGCAATTTTTGTTCTTTTTATTAGATGGAATTTCAGGAAAGGTCTTAGATAAAAAAAAAAGCAATTTGTAGCAAATCAATTTTTTTTTTCATTTCAGAATTTATATCACTTTGATTGTAGATTTCAAAGCCCAAATCGGTGAACTTTTTCAGATTTAGATAAAAAAAGGCTTATCTCAAAACAAACTAAGATGGGTTTCCGTCTTTTTATATAAACCTCGTCGCATAATGATAGAACCACCATGTATTTTCAGCCTAGCATACAGTAATTGGAATAAATAATTGAAATAAATATTTTTATTGAAAATATACGAAATAAGAATGACAATAACAAAATAAAAATATTACTCATGTCTATATTTTCATGTAATAAAATAAAAAATACAAATTTTAAGTTGCAAAATGATAGAACCACTTTCAGCTAATGCTTTCTAAGAGCACCCTTTTTGGTTATAAGTTCAAAAATTCGATTAAGCGTTTGAGTATATCTGCATTCAGTCTTTCAATTCTTGAACCGTTAAATAATGTTGCCGTTGGCATCTTTTCTTAGAATACCCCTGACGTTTTCCATGGATTTCATGTCAGGAAAACAAGCAGGCCATTCAATTAGCTGCACTCCGTTGTCCAGGAATCCTTCCCAAGGCGAGTTTGCAACATTGTCTTGTTGGAACTTCAAAATAGACCTCTGTTTTTCTTCCAACAAGTCTTGATAGTCTATTCCCTTCATTCGTAAAGTAGGAAAGGCAATGTTAGTCCTTCCAGCATTGCCAAACCCAGCCCAAACCATTAATGATCCTCCTCCCCCCCCCCACTGTCTCTTAGAAAAAATGTGTGGCGGCTCAGTTCGGAGATCCCTCCAATAGAATGCTCATCCGTCAGAACAATATAAATTGATTTTTTTCGTCGCTGAACACTACTTGAGTCCTCTGTTCTTTCCAAGTCATGTGTTCTTTAGCCCATTGCAGCCTTTTTCGTTTGTGAAGACCTGTAAGTCTCGATTGCGTTTTCATTTTCGTATACTCAAAATGTTCGTTCCGCCGAGCTATTCTGGATAAAGTTGACTCGTGAACTTTGATAGTGGAGTCTCGTGATAGTCTATTCAATGTTTCACCAGTTTTTAACTTCTTTACAACTAACCCTTCTTGCCGCTTTGTTTATTTTCAAGGTCTTCCAGTGGACTTCTTTATCTCATTTTGGATTCAAGATGGAGAAAATTATTAACCACGTTTGGTGAATGCCCAATATGTCTTGTTATATTCCATGAAGACAATCCTGCTTGGTTGAAAGCCGTAATTTGTCCTTTTTAAAAATCAGATAATGGTTTTTTCCTACCCATACTTAGTGACACATTTTCAAATGAATAAACTATTCGTGCTCACAATAAATGCAAGTAAGCTCACAATAAATGCACAATAACTGCGTATGCTTCTCTGCGATCGATTATTCCACAAAAAAGTATGGATTGTTTCTTTCATTTTGCAACCTAAAATTAGTATTTTTTATTTTATTACAAGAAAATATAAACATGAGTAATGTTTTTACTTTGTTATTGTCATTCTTATTTTGTATATTTTTAATAAAATATTTATTTCAATCATTTATTCCAATTACTATATGATAGACTGAAAATACATGGTGGTTTTATCATTATGCAACGCCGTGTAGAAAGAGATTTTATATACATTTGCTATCAGAATGCATATCTTTGCGTATAGCTGTTGATCTAAGTAGTCAACACGTGCAAAATTCAACCACTGAGTGACAAATTATTTGGATCATTTTTTAATGTCCGACCACTATTACGATTTCCACCTTTCAGCCTTACAAGAGGTGAAAGTTATGACAACTTATACAATGAAGCACCAAGTAGTTGTACCATCACTATCAGACAATTGTGTGGGTCTTCATAATTTAGAAGATTGGACCAAGCAGAAGACCTCCATACTTAGCTTATAATACCAAGAGGTATCATATCACATGGAATATATTGCGATCATGGCATGTGCCCTAATCGTCATTAGTGAATCATAGCTTACTCTAACCAGAGATCATAAATTTAGTTATCTTTCGAGTTTCTTATTCCAAGTTCTCGTGAATATGGCATGTTTCTTTGAAAATTCCACGCAAAATTTTGTTACAAATCTTCAGAGCAGGTCTTCAAAACAAGATGAGAAGTCGAAGCAAGGGTGTATGATTTCTGATGAGAGGTTTATATCACTGAAATGCAGAAATGAACGTTGGGAGAGGATATTTCAGAAGCACATATCAATTTTTTGCTCCTTCTTGCCTAAATTTCACTTGTACAGTTGCACACAATTGACGTGTATAAGTGAAGTTTTACACAAGGAGTAAAATGATGAACATATCTTTTGAATAAAGCTGATGAGCTTCAGAAACTAATCATACATTTTGAATCTAAAAAGTACATTAGCCAGTCATTTGAATCATATTAAATAAATTAATCCCATATTAAAACTTATACGATATATTGTTAGAAAAATGTTTCAGAATAATTTTAGCTTGGAATGTAAATTTCTACTTACTATTATTAATAAAACCAATGTATTTATTGAATGAAAATTAATTCAAAGATTATTTGTTAATTAAAAGAACAAAATTTCAATAAATAATTCAACGATATTTCATTATTCATAGAACGATTACGAATGCAGTTATAGTTAAATAAGTATAGCTACAAATTTAATGCAATGATGAATGTAGTTATAATTTCTCTGTTTTAACTTTTCTAGAGTAAAGACAAAATGATAAAAAGTTAAATCACTTTATGCAATCTATAAAAAAAATATATCAAAACTAGTCATATAGTGTGAAGTTTTTCTGGTAAGAATTTTTTAAGCTCCAGGAAGATATGCCTTGTGATTTTAGAATTTACGAAGGATTAGCTTTATTACAGTCTATTTCAATTTTAAAAATGTTCTAATATTCATGAGAGGAACGTACCCATATTATTCAAAATATGTTTTTTTTCACATATGAGATGGAGTAAACCAGAGAAAATCAGCAAGATGATTGTTAAACTGAATAGTTTTACAGGTCACTATAGTTAGGTAATGAAAAGGAGAAGATCACTTTATTAAGCACAGTTTGTCAGTTAGCAATGATTACTTTTTAAAAACTGAACGTCAATCGATTTTGTTACACGAAGTTCAAATCCATATTCTATTTTAACGCTTAGCTCCTATTTAAATATATTAAATCATTTAAAATATTTAACAGAATGACAAAACATACGCACTGAAAAAAATGATAACAGAAAATATTCCCCACTTGAATAAAGTATGATATTCACGAAACACTAGATAACTTACACGTCACATTGCAATAATAAAAATATTAAAATCTATGTTTTTGTTTAAAAATTTAACGCTGCTAAAAATATGAATTAAAAATATAATACAACTAAATACGTTTTGGGAAACCATAGATAACAATTCCTGTGTACTGAGTAGACATTTTTAAAAGCCTAAATTTTCTTGAATTTACCCGCAAAACAAATTTATGCCTGTCATGGAGTTTATAATTACAGAGTTTTGGGTTGAGATAAGATAGTGGCATTTCAAGTCCCATCATCTTATTTTGTTGCCTGAATTTAAAAACAAAACGAAAACATTTAACAAATTTAATTATTATTTTATTGTTCTGAAAAATTATTTTAACAATGGAAGAAAATATATTAAGTAATATACAAATATTCAAAACAATAAGAATTAATAAGTGATTTATTAGTAATTAAATGTCATACCAGCCATTCTTCTCTGTGGATAAATATTTTCTAGTCAAAATAAAAATAATGTATGATTTACGAAAGAAGTTTCCTTATCATAATAGTAAGAAAAAGTTTGGTATGACCTCCAGTGAATAACAAATACTGCTGAAAGCTTGGAGAAACTAAAGGAAAGAAAATTTGGTAGCAGGAATATTACTATTCTTTGTCCAAGCATAAGCTACAAATCCCTTAATATTCACATTGCTGCTAGTAAAGAGAGCAGTGAATTCTGATGGGATTATCTTCACAGTTGTCCTGAGGAATTAGTTGAGGAAACAAAGAATGATGGTTGCTGGTTTGTTGAAATAAGCATGATATAATTTCTATATCGGATTAAGAAATGCAACTAATCTAATTAATGCTAATATTTTTCAACTAATAATATTTGGTGCAGGTATTATGACAATATATATGTATCTAAATAATATTTTATGCATATATATTGACATGCAAGTGAAATGTTACTATATTAAATGTATTCAGGACTTTAGAATTAGAGTATCATTTATTTTCGTAAAATTTACGAATGAATGAAACAAAACTATTTTAAATAATCATGTGTATATTATTCAAACGTAAGATTTTATATGTGAATTATTATTGACGCACTGGTGTTAATTCTATAAGTTATCTTCATCAGATTCCTGAAATTAAAACACTAATTTTAGCACAGTAGTCTGTTGAAAGTATTGCAGCTGAAAGTGGTAAAGTTTATTTAGGTAAATTTTAATTTTTTAGATGTCTAATTTATTTTATTCTGTAAGTATATTACTAACCTACAATTCTGTTGAGTTTGTATTTTCCTAAAAAATATCTGAGGGGGATATTTTGCTTTAGAAAATGCAGCATGCAGCTCACAAAATTTAATTAATTAAAAAATATAAAATTAATTAGTATCATTGAAGGCTATGAAATATAAACGAGTGTCTTAAATTATGTTTTCTAAATCCAAGATATTACTAGAAATAATACATATTAATCAACAAAATGTTTGCTTAGCACTTAGTGCCATCAAAGCGAATTAATGTGTACAAAGGTTGACATCTATTTGTTGCTGAAATTAGTTAATAATTGTAATCGCAAATTTTAATCTCAAAGCACAATTCTTGAAAAGAAAGACATGTTTAACATATTGACGACAACAAGCTAAGTTTTTAAATAATTATATCATGAATAATTATGATGTGGAAATAGGAATTTGTATAAAATATTACAAATTATGTTGGGCATCAACCATCGTGTTATTTTCTATTATATGATAAGAAAACTATTTTCTCCTGCCATTCATATCAAACAGAAGTATTTAATATCAATTCACACTCAGAAATTTAAATCAGAAATTTCCTCCTATATCTATAGATTCACATTTTCTTAAGCAATATTTGATTAAAATAATTTAAACACACATTTCTATCTAGAGTATATATATACCATCCTGTTTCTAGGTATTCGTTTTATAGCTTCTTTTTAGAAGTACCTTAAAGAAATAATAAATTTTTAATAATCACTTTATAATAGAAAACATATAATGAAACACACGCAATAATGTATATAATATGTATAGAATAATAATTCTATACAATAATGTATAGAAATATGTGTAAAAACCATGTGCAGGCCAGAGAATAAACTAAGCTTTAAAAACGAGTGAAGTCAATTTTTTAAGCACTTATATATAAGTGCGTGTGTGTGCGGGCGTGCGTGTGTGTGCGGGCGTGCGTGCGTGCGTGCGTGCGTGCGTGTGTGTGTGCGTGCGTGCGTGCGTGTGTGTGTGCGTGCGTGCGTGCGTGTGTGTGTGCGTGCGTGTGTGTGTGTGCGTGCGTGCGTGTGTGTGTGTGTGTGCGTGCGTGCGTGCGTGTGTGTGTGTGCGTGCGTGCGTGCGTGCGTGTCCGTGCGTGCGTGCGTGTGTGCGTGCGTGCGTGCGTGCGTGTGTGTGTGTGTGCGTGTGCGTGCTCAAAAATGTCAAATTATCAGAATGTCATACCATAAAAGGTTATGTCAATGTGATAAATGTGATTTGATAATGTGATAAAATAAATTCATCTGATAAATAGAATTTAAAATGTTTAAAAGATGAAATTTTTATTGCATTTTATATACACTTTAATTTGAAAGATCCAACCACTTTGTATTAAATATTCTAATATTTTCTTCATTTTATATATTTTCATTCATTAATATTATGTAGGAATACTATACTATCTTTTGTTCATTTTTACTTAAATGCTTGAGATAAAAAGAAAACATAATGTAATTTGCATTTCATTATAAAGAATTCTAGACCTTCCTACATGAATTTTTCTATTGATTAATTAGTTCAGGAAAATTTCGTATTTATAATAAGAATTTTTACAAAAATAGGATAAGATACAGCGTTACAAATAAAAGTAAACAATTTTAATTTTATGAATAAATTTCTCTCGATATTTGATCCAATAAACAAAAAATTGTGTTTGGAATTATTTAAAAATTTAAATCCTTTTAAACACAATAAAATCGAAATAAAATTATTTTCCAAGGATAAATAGCCAAGGCATATGAGGCTCGCATTATGTATCGGGAAAGTGGTTCAGAAATGGCAGGTCATTAAGGATAATGAAATCAGAAGGAAAACGGGACCAAAACATTATTTCCCTGTTAAAGTTGTGTACAAGATGAGAAAAAAGTATATTGTAAAAAAGACTACAGGAAAAAAACATCCCACTTCATCACATGTAGTGTAATGGTCAAATACTCTGCAAAACGTATAAGATGTGTTAAAAATATTGGTCTAGTACACTTCATAGAGGATTGGTATTGTTATTTGATCTAAAAACAAGCAGCGAAATTTATCACTGAACATTATATTCTGCCAATTTGGTGACTGACATGATTTTCCGTAACTATCCCGTTGTAATTAAAGTTACCAGGTTAAAGTCAGAAATTTAGAAACTTGGTGGGACTGTCTTCAGATAGAGGAAAAATTCACTGGTTATAAAAAACTGCAATTGCAGCGTATGGAATAACAAACAATGATAATCTGATGTCAGTTTGGACCAATAGCCCAGGCATTAAAATTTCTCTCATAATTGCAGACTATCATATCCTGCTGTAATATTCATTTAAATGACATTTTACATTTAGAAAACATTGAAATCAATAACTCAGTTTCATGTTATCTGCTTAGTATAGAAAACGCCTTTTTATTATTTTTGTCAATCAATTTCTCGAATTTCATAACCAACCACGTCCGAAGTCTTTCTGTTGAATCCAAGTTCTTTGACGTTTATAATTGCATTTTTCGATGTGTCTTCTAGAACTCTCTTTATTGCACACGAAGACACAAGAAAAAATAAAGATTCTGTTACTATAAATAGGAAGTTCATTACGATTTAGTTAAGTTCGATGGCAATTTATATCTTTAACATATGGCAGTAAAGTAAAGTAAATACCAACAGAGGTCCCTGTACCTAACCCTGAAAAGGTTTTACCATATTTGATGGACCTGCTGGAGAGAAAAGAAAACAATGCCGTTGAGGAACACAGTACATATAAAGTAATACAATTATGCTTGCAATCATATGGATTTTATTGGAAATTATTACTTTTACACAATAAAGAGGGTTTATAAAGTATACTATTTAGCACAAATTGGATTACAATAGAGAGTTAACACGTAAGAAACATTCGAAATGTGTATCAGACAAAATACGTGGCAGGATGTGGTAAGACAGACATAAAATACATATCAAACTGCATTCATACAAGAAATAAAGAAAATGAATGGAAATACAAAAGGGAATTTAAAATGGTAAATCAGAAATGAATACATATATCGGGACTTACTGAAAATTCATGAGGTAATAATGATTAATGAATAGTTAATGCATTTAGTATGCATTTGATAATCAGGTGTATCGGCTCAAAGTAAGTTTAGTCATGAAATTCTAAGCTATGTATACAAAAAGTTTAGATAGGTTATACATAATACATTAAAATAGGTCAATACAAAATGATGACCATAATTGTGATTAAGTAATCCGTAAGTGTACTGGAATTGTGGTAAGAAAATAGCAAACAAATAATAATGAACTGTTTACAAGGAGATGAAAAACAGGTGAAATGTTACAGGTGGAGAGGAAAATACCTAAATGTAGAAGATGAGAGAGATTGAGTTATCGGATTTTACGGCTCATCTAACATATGGCAGTGGTAACCTAGTAATTAAGCCATCAACTTTCCGTTTGGAAAGGCGGGGTTCGATTAGCAATGCCGCCAAAGTCCCACCGAGTACATGCGATATACGTGCTCGTTAAATCTGCAGAATCTAAAGTCCTGTGGTCAGTCATTAAGGAGTTACTATGTCTGGAGAGCATTTCCTCTCAATCCAGATCAGTGTCAAATCTAAGGGAGTGGATCCTATAAGGGTGCTATCTATAAGAGGAGTTCCGGACAGAGTCATACTTACACCATCATGGTTCTCAGCTTAAACAAATGGAGCACCCTATTGACTTAAATTCACATAGCCAACGGCATGGGGGCTTGGCTTGTCCAAGTGTCATAAGTAACAACAAAGTATCTTTAATATAAATGTCCTAAGTTAATTTTTTTACTTTATTAAAATGTAAAATTCAAAACTCAAATAATTTAAACTATCTCAGATTTGTGCAAAAAAATTCTTAATTTATTGTGCAAAATTGATGAAAGAAATATTTCATTTTAAAATTTCACAAGATTTTTATAACACTTTTTATGAATGCCGTCTAACTTAAATCTTAATACTTAACTAACATCAGAACTAATTTAAATTATTACAATAATCTCTAATGCGATTGTACGAAATTCAATAGTAGAACAAAATGTATGGTTCTCTATATTTGAGGCAAAAGGTGATGTCAGGTATAGGATTTTGAATAATGCCAAGAAGATATATCCAAAAGGAAAAAAAAACAACTCAGAAATTCAATTTCCCTATAGTTTTCTTAACAATGGCCCAAAGTCTCCTTTTTTGGAAGATCCTGGGAAACTTTCACACACGGATATAAAGAATAAAAAAAAGATTCGAAATATATACGATCCAGGGTCTGAATCAGACAAGGGTATTTTTTCAATTTATCTTTTGTTTTCAATTCCAGTCTAAATGTCCATCTGTCTGTCTCGCATTCAATTTCAAGCCTACGCCTGGAGCGTATACCCACTTTTTTTTCCTTTTTATAAATGAAGCCATTCTTCTAGTCAGATCGCCGCTGATATTTTATACTTGGCTCTTGTCATCCATATTTCATGAAGCGCCTGTGTTTTATACGAATCAATTTGTTAAACATCGCATTTCCTCTCTGTTTGACGTTCACCTCCATAAAGATAACATATTGAAAGTTATGCAGTTGTTGTGGTGTAACTATTGGGCATAATACAGAGCTCCGAAATATGATCAGGGCAGGAAAATTAAATTATGGCAGGGAAGCCGTATTTATAAGCTTTGCCCTGAACAGCTTGTCTGATAGTTTACTGAATAATTTGCCTAATGTGTGGGCAGAAAAGGCCTGAAGCATTACGCGAGGGATTTTAGTAAGCTTCTGTGAAAAAAATATCTAGCAAAAGTTCACTGTAACAACATTGATTCAGTGCCTTTGAAGATTTTATAAGATTCTATTTAAAGATCATATTTGTTTTTTTTTTAAGTTATTTTAATAATTAATTTTCTAGATATATACCTTAAATTAAATTGCTGCGTTATATATGAATGAGTATTACTTAAATATTTAACTTCGATAAAATGAACTTCAAAAATTAATTTATTTACTTGTTTTTCTAAACTAGTTACTGATTGAATTCTGTGAGAATTATTTTAATTATTGTAACTAGGGCTAAGACCTTGGAAATAAAATTTATAAATGCTGGGATTAATCTGGAGGTAAATATTTGAAGACTTCATAAAAGTTGTCTTTCAGGGAGAATTTAAAATAATTTCATAATGAATTGTAACTGGACATATATATATATATATATATATATATATATATATATATATATATATATATATATATATATATATATATAAATATATATATATATATAGATAGATAGATAGATAGATAGATATAGATATAGATTTATATATATATATATATATATATATATATATATATATATATATATATATATATATATATATATAGATAGATAGATAGATAGATAGATAGATATAGATATAGATTTATATATATCTTTTTTCATTTTTGACGTATACTCTCTTTTTATAAAAACATTTTGATAAAAATTTTGCAATTAATAAGTTTTGTTAAGATTTGTATCAATAGATTCGCTATACTGTTTTCTAGCTGAATATTTCTCTATAATAAAATGAGAATAGCAGCACAAAACGGAATGACACTTACAGCGAAATGTTTTTTTCTCGCAAGTTAAAATAAAAGCTGTGATTTATTTTGAAGTATTAATTGCATTGTTTGTAGTTATATATAAACAGTAAACAAATCATAGATTTAAGTTCTTTCTAAAGTTATTTATTCTGTGATATAATCAATTCAAAGGATGTTTCACTCCATTGAGTAACTCTTCAAGGCACAAAAATAAAGACGCAAGATTCTTTTACCTTTTGAAATTATCATAAATATGCATAATTTCAAAGTGCAAAGGGAAAATATTCCTAACATTGCATATTCCCTTCTATTCACAATTTCTTGGTGTAATGTAAAATAATATTAAAAAAAGAATAATAATAATTATTTTTTTCTTTTGATATAAAATGCAGTTATTATTTATTGCAATGTATACATTAATACTTTGCATTCCGCATAAGAATGCGGAGAACAGCGTTTAATAGTAAATAAATTTGCAACAAAAATAATTCAAATAGCTTGTTATAAGAATATTTATACCTTCTTTCGAGATAAAAAAAAAAAAAATTCTGAATTTGGATGATCAATTAGCAGAAATATAATTTTTCCAAAATGCGAATTTTCCGCAAAAGCTGTTTTCACTTTAAATTACAACCAGCAAACGTTGGCAAATTTTTCCTGCTAATTAAAAAGAAATTTATCGATGCGGAATATTTTTTCTATTTGGAAGTAAAATTGTACTTTCTTATGTGTCTCTCAACCTTATAAATCAATTTAATTTATTGAATGTAGAAATAAGATCTTATAATCAAATTTTCGAGATTTTATTATGAAACCAAATTATTATTTTAAGGGATAAATTATTATCAATATTATTAAAATTAATTCTCTTCATATGTGTTAAAGCAGGTGATATGCTTTTTGGATACGAGCAATGATAACTCTTTTGATGAAAAAAATATTTTACATAAATTTTTATTCTTATTACTGAAATTTGAGAAATTCCTACAAAAACAAAGAAGTTTAACCAATTTTTTAAGACTACTAGGTTTTTAATCCATTAGGTTTTACTGCTAGATAGATATACCACTAGATTTTTAAAAGTAAGTAAAATCAAAATCATTTATTTTTCAAATTTTATTTCATCTAATTAATTCTCATTAATGTGAGGCTTTTACACACATACAAAAATTAAAAATTGTTATAATATGCAGGCACACTATTTTGTTAGAAACTTTATTAATGAAAAATAATATAATTAACCTTGACCTTTGATTCTTATTTGACTATCTGGAAAAAACTTTTTCGTGCATTCTAAAATGACTCATCTGTTGAACAATTTAGAAGTGTGGGTGTACATTAGAGAAAATTTTACGTATTGTTTTAATTTTTCATGAACTTCACCCTATATGCATTTACACATACACATGCAGGTGGTTAACAAAACAATGAAAATGCCCTAGATCCATATAGTATCTTTTTTAGTGTGATGTAAGGCCATTGGCATACAACTTAGATTCGTATAATATTCAATTCATATAACTGCTGAATGATGTTTAGTAAAATATTGTACCATACTTCTCAGAGATATTCTGAAAGTTTGGGAAGAAATTCCAATATTGGTATTTTGGCCATATATTATAATGAAAAAACAATGAAAATTCCCTAGATCTATATAGTATCTTTTTTAGTATGATGTAAGGCCATTGGCATACAACTTAGATTCGTATAATATTCAATTCATATAACTGCTGAATGATGTTTAGTAAAATATTGTACCATACTTCTCAGTGATATTCTGAAAGTTTGGGAAGAAATTCCAATATTGGTATTTTGGCCATTTATTCCAATATTGGAAGTTCCATATTGAGCGCTCTGTTAGATACTAAATGTTTAACTACAATTGAGAGTGGGTGATTGTGTGGACTATGATAGATTCTTAATTTCATCTTCGTGTTCCTCACACCATGATTGGGCTGGTTATTCCTCGTGGAGAGGTGCATTATCATTTTGGAAAACTTGCATCTCCTGCAGGAATTGAAGTTTTTATCATAGGATGAATATGGTCTGCTAATATTTTTATATACTTCTCACTAGTGATCCATGGTTTTAAAGTTAAGACTTGGTTCACCATAAAACTACCACACGCAGTTTCTCATACCATGACAGATCCACCAACATACTTGGCATTTAAAAGTGGACGATCATGATCATTGCACTTGAAGAGATATCCTCCAATTGTGCACCCATCGTGTTGTACGAAAATTGAAAAAAGTTTCATCAGACAATTTTACTTTCTTCTACTGGTGAATCGATCAGGTTTTGTCAGTGTGTCATCATTGTTGATGATGTTTGGCGTTAACATTTGTGGCAAGTAGCTTGTAAACTACTGCTTTTCCTTAAATGTTCTGTTAGTGAAGGCACTTTCTAACTGTAACCATTAGATTGGAGAATCTAGATACTGATTGGGCTCTGCAGTTATTGTCAGTGCAATCATTGGTATGTTTGGCATTACAATCCGCTTTAATACCCGTCGTCAATTTCACTGAGCTTCTTTTTTCAATCCACCATTTTACTTTGCCAAGCTTCTCCTGCCACGCCGTGTTTATGAAGACACGATTTTAGGCACCGTACCACTGAAAACGCTTAAAAGTTGGGTCGCACTTGCTTCATCTAAACTGGATCCTACAATTTGGTCATTTTGAATATTTAAGATGTCCGACATTTTACGCTCTTGAAAAAATCAAGACTTACAAAGTTATCACATACAAAAAGAATACATATGTTTCTATTTATAAAAAAACTGTTAACCATTATTATAGTTTAGTGCTTACTAAGCGTATTGAAGAAAGTCATTTTTTACAGGTGTCGCCTTTATTTTAATAATTACCTGTATATATCTATATGATAGGTTAGTATTTTTTATCACTCAATAAACATGACATTTATCTCATTCGTATAATGCCTGTGGGTGTATGTACGTAATTTTTTGTTACAATTTATTGACATGTACTTAAGAGAGATTGTAAGCATATATATTTACTTAGAAAACCAAAATTAATTAACATATGTATTTTTACAATTAAATTTATAAGTTGTTGCATAAGAACAGGTTTGACGTAACAGGCAAGAAATTCTTAATTTCATTATTTGATGTAAAATTGATATACTGACTACGGCTGATAAATTTATTTAAATTTTTTGAAAACTTTTGAGTAAATCTGGGATGTAGGATTTTGTTGTATTTTTATGTTTTTTTAAATAATTTGTTTATTTATTCTATGCTAAGAAATATTTTTCTTAAACTGATAAATCTCAATTATAATCAACATATAACAGTGTAAAAAGCTATTACAAATTTAAAGAAAAATAAACTTCAACCAATATTTTAGAGCTGAGGTCTAATAACGATAAACTAAAATATAATTATTAAGATAAATTTTCAGATCTATTTCGTTTTATCTTCACAAAATTTATTATATGCTGAAAGAGATTAATCAAAAAATAAGCTATGAAAACATACTGTTACTTTAGAGGAAAGTTAAGGAATTTATTATATTAGAAAAATAAATATTTTTTAATATATAAAAAGTATATTATATAAAAGAAACATTTAAAAAAAGAAAAGTAGAATTTTTAAAAAATTTAAGAAAAACATATATAAGAAGAAGCATCCACAAAACAAAATGTAATTAATAAATGATATTTCGATAATTCTTATTAAAATAATTTTCTTTTTAATAAATTTAAATTTCATCATCCATATATGTTTTATAAGTAATGAAATGAGGCAATTTTTTTATATTTCTAGTAGTTATTTAATAAATTTTGCACATTACTTCTACATTATCTCTAATTAATCATCAGCATTTACGAGTCGGTTTTAGATAAAAGATATGAATATTAAATCTTAAAATTTGTAGTCAAATATGTATTTTCTACGTCTATTTCAGTTATTTAACTCTTGACTTCATTTTTTCCATTATATTTTAATCAAAAATGAAAAAAACCCGAAATGAAAAAAAAAGGGATTTGACTTTCATTTCCTTTGCTGACCTTCCCCCTCAATTCTTCCTCTTTAGAAGCCAGAATAAATAAAATTCTGATTTCCTAAGCATGATGAGTATTTTAATAGGTTCCTTACAACGATTTCAGTTTCATTTCCTGGAGTGGAGGGAAAAAAAATAAATTCCCGAATTTTCTATTCTGCGGGGAAAGCTAGTTGTAAACACGATTTCCTTAATGTTTTGTTTTTGTTTTGTTGACGAAAAATTAAAATGCATCACGCGAGAGGATTTAGATGCTGGAATAAATGATTGATATAATTTATTTTTCAATTTTCAGAGTGGAAATCACGTTGAGAATTTTTATCAGTGTTTATCTTTCACTTTAAAATTTAATTTCAAATTTGTTTCCAAAGATTTACCATCAAACTATAAGACGTCCAAAAACATAAAGGTATATTGTATATAGTACAATAAATTAATTTAGAAAACAGACCCCAAATATACCTCACATATAAATTTATTTAAAAAATGAAATAAATGTAAAACACTTAAGATGATACATTAAATTCGCGTATAAGAAAACTATTTTAAATTAATGATGCATTTTATACATCGATATAAATTATCAATTTCTAAACATATAGGCTTATATAAAATACGAAAAATCTGAATTATAGAATCATTTAAAAGGAAATATCATATCTGAAAGTATTGTGTGTGCTTATACTTTTTCTAATGATAACTAAAAAGGAGATATATAATTGATTCGGCATATTTATTTTTTAAATTTTAAAGTTTTATATTTAAAATATATATATTTGCACCGGCAAATGATCTTGATTTTTTTAATGAGGTATTTTAGATTATTTTACATATCTTCATATACATAAGTAAAAGAAAACTTCCAAGCAAATTTTTTTCCAAGTATTTTCATGGAAATATTTTCTCTGAATACATTTAAGTAGATTACTACAGAAAATTTCATTGTAAATTGGAAAGGAGGTAAGAAAAAGTTCTGGATGCATATCTTTGTTGATCTTAGCAACTAAGAAAAGAGCGTATCACCTCATTATTTTGAAACATGTCAACTAACAAAGTTAGCATATGAGTCGACAGCTTTCATTTCTTATCTCACCTGAAGCAGAAAACAATAGGTTTGGGCGCAATATGCTTTAGCAACATCGCCAAAAAGAACAATGTTTCTTATATGGCCAGAATAAACTAAAATTCAGTTTTTTGTCTGACAATCTAATTTGCCATGTTTATGGTTTAATTTTTTTCTCTAATTCTTATAATTAACACAACATATAATACGTCTTGCTTCCTAATTTTTTTAAAATATTTTAATCTGTTCGTAAGAGACTGACAAATGGAGTATGGATTACTAGGAATAAGCGTTGTTCGCGTTGAGAGTTTCCTACCAACCCAGTCAAAGATCCGTCGTATTCGCTAATGTAGTGGGTGGGGTGCGTAAAGCTAATCATTGTTGCAAGATCATCCAGGTGAATGATCGAAAGCTTTTGTCTGTCACTTTTCTGCTCAATCCCCCTTTTTCTAAATTACGAAGACTCACCCACTTTAGAGGTCGCGTTGCATGGTGATAAAATTGTCCCCTATAGCGCCCGTTGTAGAACCACAACAGTGAAAACTTTCCAGAGATTGGATATTATTGAAGAAAAGAAAGGATATAGGTAAAGAATGACTAAGAACCTCAAAATGGAAATTATATTCTATCTTAAAACTTTCATCATATCCACACAAACATGTCCCTAATGGTTAGCAAACCATAATTAATGGTTACTTTCGTATTGAGATTTTATTTCAATGTATTCCTACAACAACATTGTACAAAGCAGGATAAGAAAATCACATAAGTAAAATGATATAATCTGAACAAATAATTCCATCTAAAATTTGTACTATATTTTCGATATCAGTGATGAATCCGATCTATGTTACATGTGTGTTAATTCAAATTAAATAATTTAATTCTTATTTGCTTAAAAATTTTAAGGCTATTATTTAACTGTCCCTTTACTACAGCAATTCTAAAAATAATTTCCAACCAAAGAATTATTTTGGTTGGAAAACTCTCCAATACGATAAAATAAATTTCTTTCTTTAACGTACTCCTTTGTCTTGAAAATTAATCTCCAATGAATTATGCGAGTATAGTCATGAGGGTTTCTCTTTCTCCTCTGAAATTTTAAATCATTTGGAAATTGGCTGATTTTTTTTAGTTCTAGAACCGAATTTGAGGGAATTAATTCAACAATTTCAAACTATTCTACGCATGGGGATTACATTGGGTTGAAAAATTGCTGTTCTTAAGCTTCTCTTACAATTCTTAAAATGAACGATTACTTATCTTCGATTTCTTAAAGATAGGAGAATAAAAATAAAAATTCGTGTTTCTATAATCGTTTGACAAATTGGACCTTCAAGAAAATAAAATGAATGAATTTAAAAATAATTATCCATGCATTTCATTTAGACACAGGTCAAATTGTTCCTTCCTTTTCTTTTCTTTTTTTTATACCCTAAATACAGGAATCAGCAAAACATTCACTAAGAACAACAATTTTTTTAATAATTGTATAAAGATTTATTTTCCCGGCAAGATTCAATTAATGTAAGAAGTAATTGATGTAGGAAATTTGAATAAATTTAATCTGTAGTTATTATTATTTAAAATTTGTATTTCTATATTTGTTAACTACCATGAAAATATTTCAAAAATTCAATAAAAAAAGTATAAATTTCAAAAATACATTTTTCAAATTCTATAGTCTTTTCTCCATCTTTTATAAAAATAACTGAGGAGATATTTACATATATTTTAACTTAAAGTGAAAACAAATTGCGATTATATATGAAATACAAAAAAAAAAGTTAACTTCAATATTCAAATTTACAATTGTATATCACTTTTTCATTAAACCTCTACTTACTTGATTATTATTAAATTACATTTGCACACACACACACGTATGTATAGATATGTGTGTGTGTTTGTGTATATATATATATATATATATATATATATATATATATTCAGTTTTTTTTTTTTTACAAAAATTTTATTTATTTAAAAATTTTAAATATTTACATCTTTAAATTTATTACATACTGAATATTTAATTGAAAAGCATATTAAGGAAATATGTCTTAATACAGAAATGATATTTTGATAATTTAAAAAATATCAAATAAATTTAAGGAATCCTTTTTTTCAGTTTTCTTAAATAATTTATATACGCGTGTTTTTAAAATTATTTAAAACTTCTTTAATGATAGCATTTTTATTTTAAGAATAAATATTTTCTTTGCTTATTTAAGTATTATTTTACTCTCTCTGATTCAAGTACTGTTTTATTTTTCTTTATTTAGCATTATTTTTTCCAAAAAATGAGAAAAACCAAAGTAAAAATATTTTTTATGTAAGTTACTTAAATTTTCGCAAAAATATAAGTTTAAGAACTATGTTTAATACAGTTCGAAAAATATTCTATATGAATTCAGTATTATAAAATAAAAAATTCAAAATATTTTTAACGTTAGAAAGTTAGCTATTAATGAATAAAAGAAAATACAAATTTATTTGATATTTTTTAAATTCTCAAAATATCATTTCTGTAATAAAGCATAACGATATCTTTTCCTCTTTAAATTCAAGTTACAAAGAGTGATAATGTAATAACTAAATTTGCTATAACTAAATTTAACAAATTAAATGTTTCTCAATTACAAAAACGAGTTTAATATTTTACAAAATTAAAGTTTCATTTAAAAGAATAAAAACTGAAAAAATCTATTAAAAAATATAAATTCTTTTTTCAAAATTAAAATTTATATTTTGATATTGGTTAATTATTTTTCACCTAAAGAATAATTTTTATTTATGTCACGTAACTTTAATATTAATTTTGTGATTTTTTTTTTTGAGTTATACATTTTAAGACCTTATTAGTAAAAAAATTAATTGAAAATATTATCTTCATTTTTCCATCGCGAAAAGAAGAACATTAAAAAAATGTAAGAGCTCTTTTAATTTGCTCCAATCTAAAATTAAGATAATCTGAAAATTTTTGTATGAGGTAAAAGCACATCAGTGTAAAATATTAATCATTTAAGTTGAAATTAATTACACTTAATTTGTCTCTAAATTATAAATCCATGAAAGATATCGCAATAATTATCAATTACAAATATTTAATCATTCATAGTTACGATATTAAGAAATAAATGTTTGTGTATAAACATTATATTAATTTCTGATTAGCATTAAATTATCTGTCATTTTTTTAAGTGTCAAAAGCAATATCACTCTTTTATTTTATAAAATATAACTTATATATTTAGATTTGAGCTCATTTTTAATTTTCTTTGTCATGTTATACAATGTTTTAGCTTATTAATTAGAAGTAACTGATTTTTATGTGGTCATATTACTTTTTGGATCTTTAATTATTTAAAAATAAAATTTTTGAAAAATTCGATAAACATTAAGTTTATCGAGCTATTTTTAACTGAAATATATTTTTCTAGTTCTTATAGAAATATTCTTTTTCGTCAGTTTCATAACAAGTAAAAATGCAAAATTTTTAAGAAAATGTTTTTAGTAAATGAAATTATATTAAGGTAATATTCGCTTCCAGAGAAATACCCAAATATTCAAAACCTCTCTTTCAATGAACTACAAATTTTTAGCTTCCTTTTGATCTATGAAAAAGAATCACATTTCCCTTATGACCCCAAAAGAAAATTATAGCTGTAATAAATTTGCATGTGTTCAAACATATCTTAAGTTGTAAGCAATATAATAAGGTAAACCTAAGACACGCACCTCCTTAATATAACAAGACATAATCTGCTTTAAAAAGTCGTAAAATGCTTAGCTCTTTTATTTTCTTTGTACTGTGTTTATTCTAATGTCATATATATATATATATATATATATATATATATATATATATATATATATATATATATTATAAATATCATTATAAATTGTATTATCTATGAGTATATTGGCTTTTCACTTCATCATAACTATATTTTTACACTTATGTATGTTTACTTATGCATTTCAAGTTTAAATATTTATATACAAATAAGCAATAAATCAAGGCAATCATAGAATATATAAATAGCTTTTTATATAAGATACAAAAAACTTATTAAAAACGTTGTGTAACCATATATGAAAGAGACAGTCAGGACGCCGCATAAAGTTTCAAACTATTTGAGTAAATTAATAATCGAGAAAATAAGATTGCTGTATATTACTTATAGGATCGAAAACATTAACATAAATTTAGAAAAAACTTTGTTCCTTTTTTATGACGACAAGGAAAAATGCATTTCGAATTCATTTGCATGAAGATTCCGTAGTATAAGTAATAAACAAAATTAACCATCCTCAAAGATAAAACTAAATTTGAAACTAAAATACTATTAACAAAAAACTAAATAAATTGAAAGTGCTATTAAAAATATAAAACATTGCACAAATTTACTTTTGCTCTATAAAAATAAAAAATGGAAATAATTTCAAAATATTCGAATAAAATGGATAGTATGTATGTAATTTGAAATGCATAATTATACAAAATTATCAAATAATGTATAATACATTAATAAATACTTACATTTGTGAAATAACTTGAGCATATAAAAGAATTTCAAAATATAGTCTATTTTGTTTAGCATGTCTAAAATCGTTAGCAAAACTTCAGCATTACAGGCCTGAATTCCTGAAATATTTGCATCCCATCCATCAAAGTCATAATGCTTAGCTTCGTACATACATCGCTAAATTTTGCAATACAAATGCGTTTTCACGCAATATTTCTTCACGTAAGTTTTAAGCAAGTAATTCTCATCAAATTTAGTTTCAGATAAGTTAGTTCGTGTTAATGCCAACAATTTCGAGTAAGCTTCATTTCATAATATTTTACTTGAACCGTAACATTTTACTTGATTTAAACTTACCACAAAATTGGTTTCAAAACAATTTACTATGAGTATTCTGGTAGTTGTGATCAAAGTTTAAATATTTTCCCTATAAAGCAAGATTATTTTTAATTATTTTGGTCAACACGCAATTACATCTATGTGGTAATTGAAAGGCAGTGGATTGGCCTCCCGAAAATTAAATTCCTTTCTGACATTTTCTTGTATATCCATTATAGAACAGCAATGAGACCATTATTGTTATTAAAACTTATAACTTATTTACTGTGCATATTTTGGATGAATTTTACATAGTTACGATAAAAGTAAATATTGTATAAATTTCTTATCAATATAACATAAAAGTAATGAACTGTAATTGGGATCAAGAAATAAATCTGAGTTTATTTATGAAAAGCGTTTTATAGTTAAGGATAAGATTAACTCACTTCAACATACAAATAGACATCAGCATTCTTAATTAAATTCCGTTTATTATTTAGTATTGAAAGTGACTGAGGTATACGATTATAATATATGGAGATACTTGAGTTTCTAAGCAAGTAAATCATATTAATGGAATAATAAAGTAAGAATATATTAAAAAAAATAGAACTGAATTAAATTTGTTCTATATATATATAAATATATATGCATCCACATATATGCATATATATATATGCAATATATACGATATACATATCTGCAATATATATATATATATATTGTATCCTTTGTAAGTGATTATTTTTAATTGCTTTATCGAACTCAAGACAGTAAAACTTTCGTTGATGGTTCATTAACCATACATTGTTAAGGCAACACAATTGTGATAACGTACTCTTTTACAAACACATTGTTTAATGTTCACAATTTTTATCTATGTTAACATCTATGTTGATACCCAGTATCCTGTTTCTATCAAAGGTTACACTCAGGTTTCTTTTTTGTTTTTGTAGATAGTTCTATTTCACATTAATTCCATTTCCCATTAAAAAATTGAGTAAAATAAAAGTGAATTCATTTTCTTGAATATGTTTATATTTTTCTTTTTTGTTTTTAATAACTCATTTTTTGAAAAGATGGCACTTTTAAATAGCGTTTGAGGTAAATACAAGTGAATCATTCAATGAAAAGCAGCTTGTCGAAAGATTGGAGAATGTTATTTTTTTTCTCTCAAAATTCCCTGTTTATTATCACAAAAAGAAGAGTTACATTTTCAATAAATATCATCGCAATCTTTTACAACAAAGATCTTTTATTCAAAAATATAATAAATTATTGAATAAAAATACCATCTCAAAATAATTCATTTTCATAATATTCTTTTCAGAATCCAAAAATTTCTTTTCGTTATTTTCACATTGCTGCATCAATGGTGAAAGTAAAATTTCTCATCCTTGATATTTATTATAGATATTTTATCAAGATTTTTATATTTTCTTCTAAATTGTTTTTTCAATAATGTTATAAATATCTTTTCCATCGGAATGTCTTTAAGCATTTCATAAATATTACTTTCAGAACATTGAAGTAGAGTCAAAAACAAGGCCTTACCTATCTGATTAACATGATTGATTTTTCGTTATATTGATATAAGCTATTATAGAAAGAATTGTAGAGAAATGTAGATACAATACCAAGTGCAATACTTCAAACATACTTCCCCCTAAAGTTTCTTTAGAGAATTTGTGATTTGAGATATGTATAAACATTGATATTTAAATAATGTTTATACACATTATTATGATGATGTGGGATTGATTTTAAACATTACGGAATTTATATATATCTATATTAGCACAGCTCAGTTGTTGTTTATTCAATGATAAAAAATAAGTGTTCCTATACTATTCAATATTAAATGTTTGTAGTTTACAGTTTGCTTATATTTGCATTTATATTTACAGAGATAATTATTCCCAACCAAAACCAGTAATTTCTCAAGATTTTTGATTTTAATGTTAACTATTGAAGGAAAATCTTAATTATATTGATTGCTTAATGATATTTATTTTTTTTTTTTTTACTTTGAACGAATAGTTTGAAACAACATAATGTATTTTAGTGTCATAAGCTGTAATTCTTTTTTAAAAATTGTCAATAGATGATAATAATGAATAATGAATTAAAAATTGTCAATGATGTTGATAATAATGAATTAATTATAAATTGTCAATTAGACAATTTATAATTAATTCATTATAAATTGCTTAATAATATTGGTCGCATATTTTATAAGACTAATATTTATTAAGAAATCTATTCTAGATTCATAAGAAAAATTTACTCAAATTGGTTTATTAAGCTAAACGTTTTTAAAATACTTATTTTAATTTTTGAAAAATATATATTCTATATAATAAAATAATATTTATCCATATTTTATCGTATTTTTTCATATTGAATTAAATTAGATATGTATTAAATTATTAATAAATACAGCAGTTTAGTATTTTATATATACTTCATTATATATTCCATTGTCGAATTCAATTCTATATAACAAATTGATGATACACCTTCATTGCAAGATTATGAAAAGATGTACTTTAGTTGCTGCATTTAATATCTCAACAATTATTTTATCATGTTACTACATTTTAATTCCCTAATTGTAGCGCAATATACACATAAGAAATAATTATGGAAATTCAATACTTAATAATGCAAAAATTCGTAGAAAGATATGTTTCTTTTATTAATTTTATAAGAGTCTTATGTTCGACTTAATTTACTTTTAAATTTCAATTGTATTTCATTATAAATAAAATGTTATTCATAAATATTATATTACATATCTATTGATTTTTCATATTGATTAAATTACCCATTGATATTTACATATTATCGATGCGTAAATCAATAGAGCTTGAATAACAATTGTATATTTAATTTAAAATAAACATAATATTTTATGAATTTAAATGTAAACATTTCTCATTTTTGTAAATACAGACATATATTTTATTTATGAAGCTTTCAAAGTATTTTATTCTATTAAATATGTTGCTTCTATATGTCATAAAAGAAATATAATCTTAATTTTCAAAAAATATTTCCATGAATTTAGATTTTGTCATTGAATTCACACAATAAAATACTTGTATAATTTATTCTATATTTATTAAAAAAGAATTTCTCTTAAATTGGTATCAGTAATATTTTGTTAAAATAAATTAATATTATTTTTTTATATTTAAAATTTTTTTAAATAAAATTATGAAAGAATATCTATAAGTCCAAAATGTTCTTAAAAGTACTTCACCATTTTAACATTTCTTAAATCAAATCTTTATTTTTTTAGAAAATTCAATCTATATAACTTAATAATGTCTTTTTTCTGCTCAGTGCTTTGTAAGCTTTTAAGGCAATAATTTTTTTTTTCAGAATTATTTTCAGAATAAAAGTTTTTAAGATTTTTCATGTAATATATTCTCTTAATATTTAAATTTATTTCATTTTAAATTGCACTGTCAAAATGCGTCTGAATAATATTTTTAGCAAATTTGTCTATAATGATTTAGTCTATAATAATAAGAATTAATCCTGATATTTCTTTTTTTAAGTAAGCAAGTTTCAAAATAAAATTTCTTAAACAAACTTCTAAGCTTTGTAACTTTGTGAATTTAATTTAAATATTTTTGTTAAGATGTTGTGATATTATTTTAATAAAAGTATTGCATCCTAAAATAGATAAACCTTTAAAATAACAACAAAATATTAACGTTATCAATTGTATTAAATTTAAATTTTGTAAAACATTTTTGATATTTTATAACAGTTTATGAATTTTAATTTCTTACATTCCTCAATTTTAACGATATTAAAATATAATAACCTTATTTTACATACATATAATCAAATTTTGTATTAAGCTATTCTATACTAATTGATAAAGTCGATATTTTACAATCTATTTCTGAAAAAACTATTCATAAAAAAAAATTCCAGCTACCAAAAGATGACATAGATAAAAATTCTATTACAAGTAAAACCAACCTAGTAATAGATAATTAATAGTCATACAAAAATTCAAGCTACTTTTTAGATTTACTTAAAAATTTATCGAGTATATTATGTCAAAGTTATTTAGGTGGTTTTAAAATTTTAAGTTTTTAAATGTAAAATAAAGTCATTATTTTACAATAAAATTCAAGATATTTTATAAATATTTTACTATAATTCCAAGGGAAAACTTACAGTTTTTTCACAGTTATTTTTATCTCAATTATTTAAAATCTCACAGTAATTTTTTCTGTAAATATAAAAAATATTTTCATTAATTTTTATAAATAATTACTGTTTTACAATAACTTATTTTATTATTTTCCAGTCTTTTATTGTTTTCGCATACTGGAAAATACGATATTTAAAACAATATTTTACAAGGAGGGTGTAAAATAACTCTTTCCAGTATTTCTTTTCAAGTTTTTTTCACTATATACAATATTCATATAGATGGTGCTTTTTTAAAGAATATGCAAAAGTTCCTTGAATAAATAACAAATTTTATAAATTTCTTTAAGAATTTCAAGCTAATATAACATTTCCTTACGTATTATTATTAACATAGCACGATCCCATAACTAAAAGTCAGTGCAATCACTTATTTTCATTCAACTCCAAAACTGAGTCATACTGAATTATACTTATTTAATAACAATAGCTTAAAGTTTAATAAACATGGGTATTATAAAGTTAAAATGTATTTTTACCCAATTTTTACAAGTTGAATGTTTTACTTTTTCTAAATAATTTCAAATCACACAACATTTATTTCTGTGACTTTTCAGTTTTTAAAAATTCATGAAACAGATTTTTAACGGGTGTTAATAATGCTGATTACATATTGATTCAATTTCTGGATAGATCTCATTTTGTTGTGGCACCTGAAGAATCTGTTAATATTCGAAATAGTAATTCCCATTGAAATATTTCTATTTTATTTTTTCTATAAGGCTGAACTAAAACTTCATCACAAAATAAAAATGCCCTCTCTCAGTTTCACTATCAACTTCCGTATTTTGAATTGAGAAATTTGCCCACAGAAAATTATATAAGTGTTTAAGCACTTGATAACTAACTGTCAAAATAAATTTTTTAAAAGTTACACTCAGGGAACACAAATGAGAAACATTACTATGCACTTAACATAACAGTAATTTATTTTCTATACTAACATTCACTATTTGGCATGAGAATAAGAGATTTTTCTTAAGCTCTCTATGAAATATTTGATTATCAAATTTAATATTTCTTATTTAAGTCCCAATGAATTCATCAATATGTTTTAAACCTGTTTTGTAAATACGTCAGAATAAGGGAAGCTTCTAATAACAAACTACTATAAAAGAAGAAATATTTATAAGATTTTAACATGATATGAAATTATTTTAAAAAACCCATCACTTTCTCAGTTATAGTAAAGATGACCGACTCCTTTATAGCCACATATAATGATATACAACAATAATATTGTCTGACTTCTACTATGTTTTAAATTTAGAAACATACAAATATTTATATGAATAAATGTGCATTTTATTTTCATATCCCACGCTTCCGTAGAGCTAACCATGCTACTTAATATAGTATTCAAAATTATCTAGATACCTTCAATTAAATTATTTTAGTATGCAGTAAATGCTTAGGTGTGCTTAAACTTGTTTACCAAAACCTATTAAATTTAATACAATATTTTCAATGAAATAATTATATTTTACACTGTATTAAATCAAATAGTATATAATAATCTGATATGAAATCTGTGTTAATTTTAAGTTAAATTTAAAATCCAAATGCTTTAGTATTAGCATTTTAGAAGTTGCTGATTTTGAATAAATCGGAAACACAAGCTGCAAACTTTCTTCTTTTAGTTAACTTTTTAGAGCTTTTAGCGTCAAAAAATTTAAATATTAACAAAACATATGTATTCAATTTTCTTTTAATTTAAAAGTAATTTTTGAAATACATTTTTAAATGAAGTAACAAAACTAGAATAAAAATATATAAAATACATTTGTTGTAAAATTACTAGAATAAAAATTTTAAAATATTAAACTAAAATGCGCATTCAGTAAATTTTTTTATTAATTAAGTGAGCTTATGCATGAAATGAGGAAATTTCTAGTGACGTATACAGATTTAAATAATATATTTTGGACGACTTTTCATTTTTCAAACGTTTTTTCAGCCTTCCAAACGCAGATGAATACCAAGTCATATAATTTTAAATCCAAGTTTATTATTATTCACGATCACGAATCCATTTTATTTTCTCAATGATGTTATAAATGATTAACATTTTTCATTTACATTTTCGGAATCGTGGACCATTTTTTTTTATTCTATCGAAACAGAAACAGTAGAAGAAACCGAACTACTTAAATAAAGAAATATTCTGTAAAAATAAAAGGCTAAGCTACCGGTAAATTGAGAGGATGGCAACGAAACAAAGGAAAGCTGAAACTGTCCCTGGTTCAAGA